>JACCPG010010748.1:0-21487 GCA_016069955.1 Drepana arcuata | reverse complement strand
GGAACTAGAATTCAAAAAAGAACATAAGAGGAAGGAAAAGAAAGGGAGAAATAAAGACGCGTCTGATACGTCCCATGTGTCGGACAAGGAAAAAGAGGAGTCGGGGATGCGATCCCAGTCGGATGCTATTGATAGTGACATAGGAGTCACTCGAGCGGATAGTCGAAAACGTACCCATACAAGCAAGGGATCTGGATCCCCAGCTAGTGGGGAGGGTTTATCAGCTCCAAAAGTGGCGGCAACAAAGCGTGGGCGTGGTCGCCCACCTGCGGCGAAGCAAATAACCACTCGAGCGCAGCGGGATGCCTCTGGATGTTTTATTAAGCCGCTAGGAACGGGGGCATCTTTAGGGATATGTTCGGGCCTAAGCGATGATCTAGATAGCGATAGCTCTATTATGTCTCTTGGTTCAGAGCCTTCACAAGGATGTAAGCGTGTTACACGCGCTAGTGCTTTCTTTAAAGCAAAACCTGGTGACGAAACGGATTTGGATGAATTAGGTGTCACGAACACTAGGGCCAAAAAAAAAGCTCCCTACGGTTGACGACCTCGGCAAGGATATGCAGGCACAGCCTACAGCAGACCTCGGTCTCTGCATCAAGGAGCAACTAACTGCAGTAGAAAGGGTTGCAGATCGATCAAAGCATCTGAAAGGCAATTTTGTTCAGAGCCTACGGATGGCAGTGCGCACAGTGCAGGCTGCAACTTCAGAGTTGGCCCAGCGCACCTCTACTAATGCTAATATTGAGCGTCTTGAGCGGGAAAATGCCAACTTACGCTCTCAGATGGCGGAATTGGCCATTAAAATGGAAAAGCTTACGGAAGAACTTTCAATTCTCCGTAAGGGGGATAGCGTTCGAATTGAATCCAATGCTCCTGCCCCTGTTCAAGGAAGCATAATTGGCGTAGTTGAGGATCTATCCCGCGACATCATGGCTCGGGTGGGTACAATGATCAGCGTGCGGCTTGAGGCCCTCGAGGAACGCTTGCTCCCAGAGAAGCGCCTTCGTCCGCCTCTAGCTTCAGATAGGAAGAAGGCTTTGCCCCTGCAGACCCCCTCCGGGAGTCAGATGGAGAGAGAAAGTGGGGCGCAGCCACCAGCTGTCCCAGCGGGAAGTAAGCGTAGATCAATGAAAAACCGGCCTCCTCCCGTGCCGGAGCTACCACCGGTGAACCCTGGATCTATTGACGAGCGGTCACACGAAGTACCGACTGTCTCATGGGCTACGGTTGCTAGTCGCAATACTGCTAAATCGAAACGAGCTAGACCACCAACTCTGGTGTCTAACGCAAGGCCTCCAGCCCGACAAACAGGGAAGAAAAAGCCAATGCGGCTCCCATCATCTGCTGCAATTACTGTGACCATACCAGAAGGGTCGGAGGTCACATACGCTGCTGTGATGGCTGCCGCAAAACAGCGGATCAAATTGTCAGAATGCGGAATAGACTCAGTTCGCAACAGGAGAGCCATAACTGGCGGGCTTATTCTGCAGGTGTCAGGACCGGAATGTGCTTCTAAGGCTGATGCACTTGCGATTCGCATGCGTGAGACACTCTCTGATCTGGGTGCTCTGATAGCGCGTCCAGTGAAGACAGGGGATGTAAGAGGATTAGACCTTGACGAAGCCACTACTCCAGAAGAAGTGCGGGCTGCTATTGCTGAGACAGGATGCTGCACAGCAACTGACGTTAAAGTGGGTGAGATTCGCCGTGCCTCAGACTTAGCGATGGGCACTGTTTGGGCACGGTGTCCGCTTACTGCCGTTCGTAAGCTTGCAGCCGCTAAGCGCATTCTCGTCGGCTGGGTCTCAGCAAGAGTCGAAGTGCTGGAGGCAAGGCCTTTGCAGTGCTTCCGATGTCTCGAAATGGGTCACGTGCGTAACACATGCACGAATACTGTCGACCGGAGCTCGTGCTGCTACGCATGTGGTGAGCGGGATCATCGAGCGAACAATTGCAATCGCCCGATTAAATGTCCGTTGTGTACAGCCTTAGGCCGAGCTGCTAACCACAGAATGGGAAGCAAGAAATGCTCTCCCCCGAAGAGCAAAACCAAAATGAGCCGAAAGCCGGTGTCTGTACCAACAGAGACTGGAGGACCGATACCCGAGGTAGGTCCGGTCAGGGAGGAGGTAATGGTTGCTTCATAATGGACCACACTGTTAAAGCTCTCCAATGCAACCTCAACCATTGTCGAGGTGCGCAGGACCTTTTCCTGCAAACCATCGCGCAGTGGTCAGTCGGAGTAGCTGTAGTAGCGGAGCCCTATCAGGTTCTCCCAAACCATCCTCGCTGGTTCGGTGATGACTTGGACTCCGTCGCTATCTATTGGGGAGGTGGAAGCGGTGACCCTCCTTGCTCTCTTATCCAAAGGGGGCCGGGATTCGTCGCCGTACGGTGGGGTCATATCGCTGTTGTGGGCTGCTATGTCTCTCCCAACTGTACACTTGCTGTTTACGAGGCGTACATGGACGAGGTGGCCAACTGCATTCGCGGTTGTTTTCCCCGTCCCGTGCTTGTCCTGGGCGACTTTAACGCTCACTCTCGTGAATGGGGGGACGCCCGGGATGATGCCAGGGGAGAGACTGTGCTAGAATGGGCAGCGACACTTGATCTCCGTCTTCTGAATCGGGGGGCTGTCAGCACCTGCGTGAGATGGCAGGGGGAGTCCATTGTTGACCTATCGTGGGCGACGCCCGCCGCCGCACTCATGGTAACGGGATGGAGAGTGGCTGAGGAGTTGGTGACACTTTCGGACCATCGCCACATCATTATCGACGTGGCCCTACGCCCTCCAAGCCATGGAAGTTACAGTAACAGCCCGCTTCGACGGTGGTCTCTCAAGCGGTTGGACAGAGATAAACTCAGAGCGTCAGCCATAATTGCATCCTGGCCTGAAAGACACGCCGAGGGGATACTGCCGGATCCTGAGAGAGAGGCTGTCTGGTTTCGGAGGATCATGACGTCGATATGTGATGCGTCGATGCCCCGGAGTAGGCCTACCGAGCAAAGGGCCGTATACTGGTGGTCTGAGAACATTGTGGAGTTACGTGAGGAGTGTCTCCGCTCTCGTCGCCAATACACACGAACCAGGAGAAGAAGGCGAACTACTGCCGAAGAGCTAGATGGAGCCTACCGAGCCTATAGAAATGCTACAATGGCCCTGCAGCAAGCGATTGCTAACGCTAAGGCTAGGTCCTGGAGCGAACTCCTCGAGGGTGTAGAGAGAGATCCATGGGGGCGTCCGTATAAGATGGTTCTTTGTAAGCTACGTCCCTGGGTTCCTCCACTGACGGAAACCCTAGACCCTGCCTTTGTGGGACGTGTCGTCGATTCCCTCTTCCCCAGAGTCCAGGATAGTCTGGTGCCTCCGCATTTGCATTTGGCATCGAATGTCTGGTCTGAAGACCTCGAGGTAACGAAAGAGGAGTTCAACCGAGCCGTGAAACGCCTCGGAGCACGGAACACGGCACCTGGACCTGACGGTATTCCAGGTCGGGCTTTGTTACTGGCTCTAAGTGATGGACTAGGGGATAGACTACTTCAGTTGTTTAGTGATTGCCTTCGCTGCGGTGTATTCCCCACGGTCTGGAAAGAAGCTAGGTTGGTTCTACTTCATAAAGATGGGAGGCCCGTGGATTCCTCCTCTGCATACCGCCCTCTTTGTCTACTAGATGACGCAGGAAAGTTGCTGGAACGAATTATAGCAGACCGCCTTTGCACGCACTTGTCGAGTGTTGGGCCGGACCTGTCGAATGATCAATATGGCTTCAGACGTGCGCGGTCGACAGTGGACGCGATCATTCGCGTTCGAACACTGTCAACGCAGGCTGTTACAGGGGGTGGAGTGGCGTTGGCGATCAGTCTCGACATCGTCAATGCCTTTAATTGCCTGCCCTGGGATGCAATCAGAGGGTCACTGGTGTACCATGGTGTGCCTATCTACCTTCAGCGTGTGCTCTGTGCGTACTTACGCGACAGATGCGTGCAATACGTGGGCGGAAATGGACGACTACATAGTAGGGAGATGTACTGTGGGGTTCCACAAGGATCTGTATTGGGGCCGCTCCTGTGGAACCTCGCGTATGATGCGGTACTGCGAGTCAACCTCCCTGAAGGCATTAATGTCGTCTGCTATGCGGACGACACACTCGTGTTAGCCACTGGGAGTACATTTGAGGAGACTAACCAGCTCGCCGAGCTTGGGGTGGCATGTGTTGTTGAAAAAATCCACGAGATGGGTCTGAGGATAGCGCCGCAAAAGACCGAGGCGGTATGGTTCCACAAGATGCCTAGGGGGAGGGAACCACCCAGCTCGTCGGTACGTGTGGGTGACGTTGATGTCCAGGTAGGGCGGTACCTCAAATATCTTGGCCTCACTTTGGACAGCCGCTGGGGCTTTGAGGAACATTTTAGTCGTATGGTGCCCCGGATTAAAGGGGTAGCGGGTGCTCTGCACAGACTGCTGCCCAATCTAGGGGGACCAGGTGAAGGAGTTCGCCGCCTCTATGCGGGGGTTGTGCGATCCATAGCCCTCTACGGGGCACCCGTCTGGTCCAAAAGGCTGGCTGGTGTAAGGCGCTGCAGAACTATGTATAGAAGTGTGCAGCGTCTATGGCCATTCGGGTCGCACGTGGATACCGCACGGTTTCCTTCGAGGCGGCCACTGTCCTCGCACGGTTTCCACCCCTGGATATCCTGGCAGAGATGGATGCTCGTATTTACGATCGCCTCCGGCGGACGGATGGGATCGCTCCCCCGAATGCGGCTGAAGTAAAGAGAGAGGAGCACCGACATGCACTTGTGGCATGGCGTGAGCAACTTCTGGAACCGCAAAACGCTCGCCAACGCGCCGTCGGGGCAATTCTGCCAAGTTTCGGGTCGTGGCTGAGGAGGAGGAAGCATGTCACCTTTCGGCTGACTCAAGTTCTCACCGGGCATGGGTGCTTCGGTGAGTTTCTAAATCGGATTAGCCGCGAACCGACAACGCAATGCCACCATTGTGGGAGTGACCGGGATTCCGCACAGCACACGCTGGAAGAGTGTCCAGCTTGGAGCTCGGAGCGACAGACCCTGATCAGCAGGATTGGGCAAGACCTCTCCTTGCCAAGCGTAGTAGCGGCTATGCTAGCAGATAAAGAGTCGTGGAAAGCAATGGTCATCTTCTGTGAGTCAGTGATGTCCCAGAAGGAGGCCGCTGAGAGAGATCGAGAGAGAGCCGATCCGTCTCGGAGACGACGACGACGACGACAGGGCGGTGGCAACAGACGCCCCCCCCTACAGTCCGCCCAATAGCCAGGGCTTAAGAATTTCGGCTATGGTATCCCCTGCCTGTCGTAAGAGGCGACTAAATGGGGTTGACGGGCCTGCGGATAGTCAGGGTGGGGGCCCTGACTGTCACACAACGCGGGCCAAGGATTGGCGGAAGCGCCATGTGGCTCGAGCTTCCGATGGCACAGCGAGGGTAGTAGGGGCGAAGCTAGGCGCCCCTGGGATGTGCTAGAGCAAAGTGCAGGAGGGCACTGGTGCGTTCCTCAGGAGATCCCAGAGCCCTCTTATATACACAAAGGAAGGCTGCCGAGGGGGTTTTAGTGAGTAGAAATCTCACATAACCCGTTCGTCCCCCCCAGGACGGCCGGGTACCTATAGAAGGTTTCCCCCTCAAAAAAAAAAAAAAAAAAAAAGATCAGAGACGCTTGGTACTACAGAGTTTTAATTTGGTATGGTACGACTTATTAACAGTGCTGAAAAAGTTGTACATTTTTTACTTGAACAAAAGGTTTCATTTACGCCCCCGTACCCCCCCCCCCCCCTCTCCCAGCTAAACGGTTATTGTAGATCTGTAGAAAAGGCACTAGTAGTATATGATGAATTGAAAAGGAAAACTATCACGGCTAAGTTTGCTTTACAGGTTAACAAGTTATGGTCGGCCAAGTTATACAATTTGTATTTGAAACTACGGAACCCTTCACTGCACGTGGCCTGACACGATCTTGGCTGATGCCCATATCCCCACTTTCCGAGATTTTAGTTGCCTGCACGACTATACAATACGCCTTTGAATTGCTTCTCAGACGTATGCAGGTTTCCTCTCGATGTTTTCCTTCACCGTAAATCTCGTGGTGTGACTAATCACTGTATTTAAGTTTAGAAAAACTCATTAGTTCAATCGGGATTCGAACTTGCGATCTTTGTGTCGTACGCAACTATTTGAAGCACCACGACTTTCAATAACAAGTGGAATTTATATTTTGACTATTATTTAAAGCATATATTTAAAATCGATCGGACAAGTCGAAGAGGTCAAAATATATGGATTAATTTTCATAAAACAACCGTATTTACGATCAACGAAATTATTTCGACATATTTCGACAAGAGTAATTCATTTTAATTCGCCATATATCACGGAATGAATTGTGGAATTTATTAATTATAAACTGGCATACTGATTTCAATAATGTGTATCGCAAACACAAGTCGTCCCACAATTGATATGCACACTGACTTAATGTTGCTCGAAATTATAACTCTAGCTAGATTATCCCGCACCATCAAATGAAAGGACTCTCGCTAGTATCAGGAGTGTTATTGAAGCCATGCAAATGTAGTCATTAACTTCAATACATTATTACACACCACGAGCTTTACGGTGAAAGAAAACATCGAGAGGAAACCTGCATACGTCTGAGAAGAAATTCAAAGGCGTATGTATAGTCGTGCTTGAGTAACGGCGATGGACTCGCCATGTGTCACACCACGAGCTTTACGGTGAAGGAAAACATCGAGAGGAAACCTGCATACGTCTGAGAAGAAATTCAAAGGCGTATGTATAGTCGAGCTTGAATAACGGCGATGGACTCGCCATCTGTCACGTTGGCACCTAATACACCTCTGGCGGAAAATGGGTGTGTGGGTATTACCTATACACCTCTGCCTACCCCTTCGGGGACCCTTGTGGGAAGGCGTGAGGATATATTATATTATTATATAACTTCAATACACTTTTTTATCATATCACTAAATGAATGCCTCGGTGGCTGAGTGCTTCGAGTGCTGCAACACAAAGATTGCAAGTTCGAAACCCGACCAATAAGTTTTACGGCGATGGACTCGCCATGTGTCACACCACGAGCTTTACGGTGAAGGAAAACATCGAGAGGAAACCTGCATACGTCTGAGAAGAAATTCAAAGGCGTATGTATAGTCGAGCTTGAATAACGGCGATGGACTCGCCATCTGTCACGTTGGCACCTAATATACCTCTGGCGGAAAGTGGGTGTGTAAGTATTACCTATACACCTCTGCCTACCCCTTCGGGGACCCTTGTGGGAAGGCGTGAGGATATATTATATTATTATATAATACACTTTTTTATCATATCACTAAATGAATGCCTCGGTGGCTGAGTGCTTCGAGTGCTGCAACACAAAGATTGCAAGTTCGAAACCCGACCAATAAGTTTTACGGTGATGTAAAACGGTGATGTTTGAGAATAAATTCAAAAGATATACTATATTCTATATATATAAGGGAGGGAGGGCACAACGGTTAATTCCCGTTCAAATTCGGAGCAGCCCGACTGGTACCATTACCTCCGCCTTACAGAAGATCGCAGCTAAATGGCATTACCCTCGGGTGTGTCGTGTTCCTGTGGTGAGTAAGGTCGCCAGGCTCCAAGAGGAAGCGGTGTGTCGGCAGCACAGGAACAGTGGTTCAATTCCGCCGTGGTGGTGACCAGGCGCGGCATGTCGGTGCGGTTGTTAGGGAGACCCGGTGAAACGGCTGTCCGCTGGCCGCCCGCATATAGTAGGGGTCCCGAACCCAGGGAACACATAATCTCCGCCCTGGGAGGCTGACCCGCACATGTGCGTAAAGTCCTTGGTGTAGTGGTCGTGCCGGAGGAGGAGACCGGACTGGACCCGGCCGCTGCATCAGGGGGGGATCGGGGGCCCTTCCGACTTCCGCTCCGGCAATCCGCACTACCTGTACATCACTGTGGCGGATTGAGACTGCGCTTTGTCCTCGTTGTTGCCGACACAACGATTCCTCTTTTCCTTTTCAGCACCCTTAAAAATAAATAATGGCCAAATACAAAAATAGTAGATTTTTCTCAGCGGCCTCCCCATCCACATTAAAAATGGACTTTTGCAACATCAGGGGACTTCATTCTAACCTAAACGCAGTCCACCAACACCTTGAGACGACGCAGCCGACTCTGCTATTTCTGACGGAGACGCAGATATCCTGCCCCGATGATACATCGTACCTGAACTACCCCGGGTACAAGATGGAACGCAATTTTGTGCGCCGCGCCGGGGTATGTATGTACTTCCGGGAGGATATTTGCTGTCGACGTCTCCACGGCCTCGAAGACAGAGACCTGTCAATTTTGTGGGTGCGCGTAGACTATGGTGGCAGCACCCGAATCTACGCGTGCCTTTACAGGTCCCATAGCGGTGACACAGACACAGTTCGCCTATTTGAGCACCTGCAATCGACAACGGACAAAGTACTTGAGCAGTACCCCTCCGCGGAGTTGGTGGTTTTAGGAGATTTTAACGCTCACCATGTTGAGTGGCTTGGTTCTCGGTCCACTGACTGCGCTGGGAGGGCTGCTTACGAGCTTGCCCTGGCTTATGGCTTCTCGCAGCTGGTACAGGAACCAACCAGAATACCTGATATCGAGGGCCATACAAGCTCCTTACTGGACCTTCTGCTGACCACGCGACCGGACAGCTATTCCATCTCGGTAGGTGCGCCGCTTGGCACATCCGACCACTGTCTGGTCCGGACGCAAGTGCCGTGCGCAAAGGCCGAAGTGCCCCGACCTCCGGGGCGGCGGCGCATGTGGCACTACAAGGCAGCAGACTGGGATGGATTGCGTGAGTTTTACGCATCGTACCCGTGGAGGCAGATCTGCTTTGCATCAGAAGATCCAGACCCCTGTGCAGCAGCCGTCGCTGAGACGATACTGGCGGGAATGGAATGCTACATTCCAAACTCGCTAGTAGCAACAGGGGTAATGAAACAGCCATGGTTTAATAAGCCCTGCAAGGAAGCTAAATTATCCAAGCAAGCCATGTATGAGGCGTGGACTACGGCTCGATCCGATCTGGACCCCAACATATCTGATGCAAAGCGGAAACTTAATGCTGCCTCGAGGCACTGTAAGCGAGCGATTGCCAGGGCGAAATTCGATTTCGTCAGCAGAATTGGTAAGAGACTCGCTAGCTACCCTTCTGGCAGCCGTGCTTTTTTGGCCCTTGCCAAGGCTGCTGAGGGAAACTTTTGCCAGTCGTCCCTACCACCACTCCGTAAGCCGGATGGTAACTTGGCCCACAGTGCCAAAGAGAAAGCGGATCTATTGGGCTCTCTCTTTGCCTCGAACTCGACTATGGATGACGGAGGCGCCACACCGCCAACTATCTTGCGGTGTGAGAACTCTATGCCGAAGATAAGCATAACCCAACGGGAGGTCCGGCGGGAGATGCTGTCTCTGGACGTCCATAAGTCGAGCGGGCCAGACGGTATTCCGGCAGTGGTGCTTAAGCAGTGTGCTCCTGAATTGTGTCCTGTTTTGACGCGCCTATTCGCGCTTTCCTACTCCACCAAAAAAGTCCCAACTTCGTGGAAGACCGCCCACGTGCACCCAGTGCCCAAAAAGGGCGATAGATCAGACCCATCAAATTACAGGCCGATCGCCATCACCTCCCTCCTCTCTAAAATTATGGAGCGAGTGATTAACGCGCAACTCCTGCGATATCTAGAGGGTCACGGTTTGTTGAGTGACCAACAGTATGGCTTCCGCCACAGTCGCTCAACGGGTGACCTTCTAGTATATCTCACGCACCGTTGGTCACACGCCATTGAGAGTCAAGGTGAGGCATTAGCTGTCAGCTTGGATGTGGCGAAAGCGTTCGATCGGGTCTGGCATCGCGGTCTTCTATCGAAGCTTCCATCCTACGGACTGCCAGAGGGATTATGCAAATGGGTCGCCAGCTTTCTGTCCAGCAGATGCATAAGGGCCGTCGTTGACGGTAGCTGCTCCGAAAGCATGGACATTAATGCTGGAGTCCCGCAAGGCTCTGTGTTGTCCCCGACTCTGTTTCTTCTGCATATTAATGACATGCTTTCTATTGAAGGCGTTCATTGCTATGCAGACGACAGCACTGGGGACACTTACTACACGGGCCGTGCTAATCTCCCTCGTTCCACTGTGGAGGAAAGTCGCGAACGACTTGTGTCTGAAATCGAGAGTACACTTCGCAGTGTCTCCGATTGGGGTCGACTAAACCTAGTCCACTTCAACCCCACTAAGACACAAGTGTGTGCGTTCACTGCTAAAAAACTCCATTCGCTGTGGCTCCACAATTCCAGAACACTCCTCTGAACATCTCGGAGAGCATTAGGATCCTTGGGGTCGATATTTCTAGCGACGTTCAGTTCCGTGGTCATTTAGAGGACAAGGCTAAGTTGGCGTCGAGGAAGCTCGGTGTGCTCAACAGCTGAGCTAAGCAGTACTTTACATCTTCACAAAGGCTGCAACTTTATAAGTCGCAAGTTCGGCCACATATGGAGTACTGCTGCCACCTGTGGGCTGGATACCAGCTAGGGCCTTTTGACGCGGTTCAGAAAATAATTGTCGATGATCCTTTGCTCACAAGCGGCTTGGAATCACTAAGTCTGAGGAGAGACTTTGCCTCCCTGTGTGTGTTCTACCGCTTGTATAACGGGGAGTGTTCAGCAGAATTGTTCGACATGATGCCCACTTCCACCTTCTACCATCGCACCTCTCGCCATCGACGGGGAATTCATCCCCATACCTTGGAACCACAAAGGTCTCGCACTGTGCGCTTCCAAGGGAGTTTTCTTCCGCGAACGCTCAGGCTGTGGAATGAGCTCCCCGTTGAGGTTTTCCCTGGAGAGTACAGCATGGAGTTCTTCAAGAAGGGTGTGAAAAGATTCCTGCAGGGTCGGCAACGCGCGAGTGATAACCCTGGTATTGCAAGCGTCCATAGGCGGCGGTAACCGCTTACCATCAGGCGGACCGCATGCTTGTTTGCCACCCAAGTGGTATAAAAAAAAAAAAAAAAAAAAAAAAAATTCGTGCTTGAGTAACGACGGTGGACTCGCTATCTGTTGGCACCTAATATCTACCTCTGATCTCTGCGGCAAGTGGTGAGTTCTATACCTTGAAATGAGAGTTCTCTGAACTTAAGTATTTACACCCGAGCTTTACGGTGATGGAAAACATCGTGTGAGAAGTTTCGTATGTTTGAGAAGGCATTGAAACCTTTTTTAAACAAACTTCTGTGCCCTGTTTTTTGGATTAAGCGCTTATCGATTTGCAAAGTTAAAACATCAATTTGTGTGTCCCAGGTATTTATTATTATTATTATCTTAACGCCAGTAGATAGATCTATCAATCATGTAAACCGCAGTTTTCAGGACCAAATGAGATATGAATAATTGCTCGTCTCCCCTGGAATATTCTCCGAGGCGACATTTATTGGTTTGTTTGTATGAAAGTTGGCGCCGCGCCGCCTCGGCTACCTGCCGACGAACGACTATATTATCGTCTAAGTGAATAAGCGACTGCCACATTATTGTCTAGCGATATTAAATTTACCTCTTTCCTCCCCTTCTGCTATTTTCTTACTGCGCTATCGGAACATAACTAAGCATCGATGGAAATGAGAAAAAACATCCAAACGTACCTACTTCTACGTTTGTTACTGTAGTATTTTCTGTGTTAAAAAACTCCACAGTTTTGTTTCGCGTTCTGTTTCAGTGTTGTTTCTGCATTTGCACGGGACAACTTAAAAAAAAACAAAAATTTTCGTTACTATGAATAGCCATTGTTCGTATTTTAAATGAATTTATTTTGATGAGTTTCTCTCGTTTCAAAATAATTGTCTAATTTTTCAAAACAATTAAAACGATTTCGGCTTAAAGAATTTTAATTGCTTAATACGAACTTGATAGATTCAATTAAACAAGCTGAAGGTTCTTTTCATCGACTCCAAATTGGTGTTGCAATAAGTGATTTTGACTATCAAATCATTAGTCCAAGTTAAAATCTAATTTTATACAGTACAGGTAGAACTGTCAATCTTTGCGTTGCAGGCGAATACTCGAACCTCTCGGCTTAGATGGTTCTTAAGCTTGAGCTCAAGGTCTAACCGATATAATATTTTACGCCGTGCACCTAAAATAAAATTAAACACTTAAGGCTGACTGTTTGCAAATCCGGAACAAAAACAAACCCTCCATCAGACGTAAGTGGAAACATTTGCCATCGTAAACAATTAAGTTTTATCTGTGGACGAAAATCGAAAGACATGAAATAGAATAAAGAAGTTAAATAAAATAAGGTTTCCGTGGGGGCGGCGAGGTGAGGCGTCCAGAAAGTTCGGCAGGTTGGCGATAAATCGGAATTTATGTGGGCGCCACCGCGCCGCCACACCGCCCGCCCCCGCATAACAACACGCACTGAACTGAAAGCACTAGCGCTATAGTCGCCTACAGTTTATGCACTAATGCAATCAATTTCATGTGCCCGGGACTAAGTTTTACTTATAGCTTGAAAGAATTTGATAACAAGAATGTTACAATGAATAAAATATGAAATGAAATATAAATTTTGGATGAAAAAACAAAGGTATGTTTCTAAGTGTAAAGAAAACTGACTCTACCCGGATAGGTTAGGTTAGCCGTTAGCCGTAAGCGTAGTATATCTCAGAAGTTAATTAAAAGCGAGTGTAAACAGAGCTGCGGTGATCAAGTGGATTGAATAGTCTCCTGCAAGTGAATATTGCAGGTTGAGATCCTGGTGGTCTACAACAAAGATCCTCCATGAGCTAGGTGTTGTAACACAGTTGTCGCAACTTCTCTTAAACACATTAAAGATTTTTTCCTCACACATGATATTTTCCTTTACCGTAACCCTCCTTCGTAGTGTAATAATTCAATAAAGGTACATAAGAAGTAGTGATTGGTACAGACCACCGGTTTCGAACCGGCAATATTAATTTTGCAAAGACTTTACACTATTAGCTGTAGCACTGAATAGCTCCCACCCTGTAACTATGAGCTGTGAAGTAATTATGTTTACTTCCATAATGTCGCGCCGCGATGATAAAACACCGGCCTATGTAAATGTTTCCTCGTGTTTCCCACCAGCGAGGTGTCATCCAAGCAGCGCGAAGGCTTGTTGTATAATGTATGAGGCCTTTTCAATTCATTTGGGCTGTACTTTGGTACCTTTGTCCCTTCTTCCGGGTCAGTTATTTATTGCTGGTACTCCACAGTAAATCTACCAAGTGCGTGTATTTCATGGAAGTCCTCTGACCGACGTGTCCAATATATGCGACAATATCCACTTGTCTCCGGATTCACGCCTTCGGATCGCGATTGTTTCACTTTGTCTCTCCGAGCGTAACAATATGTTAAGCTAGGATGCCTTTGAAGGTTTGTTTTATTCAAATATATTTCTCTAAATATTTACAGAAAATATATATATATATATAAATGTAATATTTTAATTACGTGAGTGTTTATACTTTTACCCTCTTCTGTATGTATGTGTTCAAACCAGTTAGACACCGAAGAAAAACCGTTTTCTATGCTATGAGGTTAAATGAAGAAAGGTATGTTACGTTGTTTTAGATATATAGAAAATATTTGTGAAGAAAGTTTGACGAAAATGTCTGGAGGAAGAGGCAGCAGAAGAACACTTTTCAACAACCTAGATCAAATCGATGGAAACTTTAAGAGTAACTTGAAACCGACGAGCATGTATGAAGAGACTGATGCATGTGGACGAAGCGAAAGAGGTATGTAAGTCAAGAGAGAACTGGCGCTCCATACTCTTTGCCTACCCCGTTAGGGACTTGACGTGATGATATGATTATAATGAATGTTTTTATGTGTATTTTCCGATTTATATATGTCTATTGCTAAGCCGAGTAATGAAAAAGGTTCTATGTTCCAAGTCTAGAACGAACTGGCGCACTACTCTACTATCTATACCTACCCTGTGAACCTACCCTGTGAGGGACTTTAGGTGATGTTATGTCATTACATATCATACTAATATGTAATTGACGTTACATCTATTTATGTACATAAATTATCCGGCTTCCGATTGCTTCGAGTCGGCGGCCTTCTGCATAGTGTTAAAGCTGCTATGAATATTGTACATAAATTGTACCGCAACATGAAACTTCATGGCAATAGGTACATAATTTGAAATTCCTAACGCGTGCAATCGTGAGCGGCGTTCAGCAAAATAGGAAGTGTAATAAAATATTTCTGACTGTAACTTTATAACTGAAATAGAGTGCATGCGTCGTAAAATTCGCATCATCGGAGAATGTGCACAATATTACGATGTTTTCCCTCCGCAAATGAATTATTATGACATACATATATAAACACATGCGTACTTCTTTATTTTAAGGGCTAAGCACAGGTGAAATACGGGACGAAATACATTTGGCAGAAAATTACAAACGACGTCATAATACCAACATATACGTCTAAGCAACGAGCCAAGAAGCCTTTTCATCTGATTACATTATACACGTTATTCCAGAGTTAACTTCACGTCGAGCCTTGCTTTCTGTACTCATATAGACGTTGGTTCGATTCCTACTATAGATGTCCTCATACGACTCTATCGCTTGTTATGCTATTTGTCTAGAAAGCAAACAGAACCTTCACGGTGAAACTTGATACTAAAACTTAACTAGCAGTGGAATGTCTACCAGTTCCTACTTAGGTACCCAATTCTAGTACAACCCCTAAATATGCGTCTATTAGTTCAAATCCCGACTGTACCAATGAGTTTTTCTGAACTTAAGTACAGTGATTAGACACACTACGAGCTTTGCGGTGAAGGAAAATATCGAGAGGAAACCTGTATACGTCTGAGAAGCAATTCAAAGGCGTATGTATAGTCGTACTTGAGTGACGGCGACGGACTCGCCTTCTGTCACATTGGCCCCTAAAATATATCTCTGATGTGATCTGGCGGAAAGTGAGTATATGGGTACTATATATACACCTCTGCCTACCGGGTATATATTATTTGTTAAATTATTATCTATCTAAGCAACTAATAATCTATCTCTGTGCTTAATTTACTCGAATTCCGTTCAGCCGTTCTGGCTTGATTGCGTAAATATGAAGCTGCTGTGACTAGGAAACTAGCTCCATTATCCAAGTTGATGACAACGATTGAGCAAGGCAATACACCGGTCGATAGCATCGGCAGATTGTGGCGCGGCTCGACTACTTTATTGGAACAGATGGAACAGTACACCTAAGGTAAGGATTCCCTTCTCCGCCAATATGTTTCAATTTAAACTAAGCCGCTTGTCGATACGGCTCGGCACGGAATATCTTCCGATTCCAACTGGATTCTACGATAACAAAAATAATGTTGGAAAAACATTATACTTAGCTGGTGTTTTTCAGTCAAATATATCTTTGTTGTTTCCACAACACCGAAATCCATCCGATGAGAATGGCTTATCGTTTAATTAACTTAAATGGACAACAAGACTGCTTGCAATATGAATATTAAACAAACATAACTTCATACGTAAAGGACCAAGATCGAACACATGAAAGCACGGCGCCGCCAAAAAAGGAGTAACAAAAAGCACCTTTAAAAGGTAGTGGAAATCTAAATTCGAATACTCAACTAGACTTTGCCGTTGAAGTACGCTGAGGGAAATAAAAATTTCGTAGTACAAACAAGCAATCAGTAGCATTTGCGAACTCGCGTCGAGCAAACAGCGGGCCGGGCCTCGTCGAACTGCTTGTCAGACTGCTCTAGTCCTTGCAGTAGACTACCAATGATCCCGTTGTTTTTATCTCAAATAGTTTATAGGAGCCGTGGCCTAGTGGTTTGAGTAGTTGCCTACAACACAAATATTACAAGTTCGAATGCCGACCTCATCTGTATGAGTTTGTGCAGTTATTAGTCACACCACGAGTTTTACAATGTATGACCAATAAGGTGACACGTAGGTATGCAAATTAAATATGAAACAGCAGGTCCCCGTGCAGGGATGGACACGACGTGTTTTTTGTTCTAACTAAATGGTTCGTGTGATGTTTTGTTGCAATTAAAACCTCCGCAGTGTTTAATTACAAGTATGTCATTTGTAGTAATTGGTTTCATACTTTTTAAAGAATATTGTATGCGCGTTCCCACACGCATGCCCGAAGATGTAGTCAGTGGTGTTTAGTAACAGACGTAACACATTGACCATCGCCGTTTTTCAAGTTATCTTTACTTGTCATAAAGAAGCAGGATATGTTTGTATGCGCAAATCTCAATAGCCACCAATACGATTGCAAATGATTGCGCTAGATAGACCGTTTATGGGGACAGGCTACAGGAGCGGATAATCTAATACAACGCAGGTGAAACCGCGCAGGACGACTAGTGTAAGATAAGAGGCCATCATTTTCTACATCTGAATTCAAAGTTACTGGTATTTGAACAAAATTCGAAATTGCCTTAGTTTCTTAACGATGGGGGACTGCTGAATAGACTTAGTTCGCATACACAATCGGTTAAGTGGTGAATACAAAAGATTTTCTCTCCTTTATTTGGCTATATCAGATGAAAGTTGTGGAGCTATCTGTAGAGCCGCTGAAACAGACGAGCAGGGACCATTGAAGCGTGAAGAGAAAGAGGATTTGGCAGCTTTGGCATCCAATCACATGACAAAATATCCGTACTACTGTAATCAACTGTTTCATCAATTTATTTGCAAATTGGTGGCGCAATGTACATTAAGTTATTAAGATTCTCGCTACCCAATCCTTTCCATTAAGTGTTGTTTCAGTGCAACTGATTCCGATACGATTGACGGAGTTTCAGATGCAATCACTACTAACCTCGACTGACTGATATCGGTTACCACTTAGGAAATTCCTGGGCCCTTCTAGATAGTACGGCTACTATAGAGGGGCTTAGTAACATCCCACATATTAATATAATACAAGATACATCTGCAGAGCCGTGGTGGCGTGTGGTTCGAATAGTCGCTTGCAAAGATTGCAAGATCGAATACCGACTGTACCAATTATTTTTCTCACCTATTAACTTTTAGTTAGATGAATCATACCGCGAGCGGTGAAGGCCAACACAGACCAAGAGAAGAAACCTCACACACCAAGAAAAAATAATAATTAAATCTTAGTCGTGGTGAAAAACGACAATGGACTCGCCATTGCCATTTCGCGTATACTTTGGCACCCAGTTAAAAAAACTGATGGCTGATTACTACACACCTCTGCCTTACCCCTTCGGGACTCATGTGGGTAGGCGTAAATATAGGTATATAAAAAAAACATTTATGTAATAATGCTGAAAAAACTCTTTAGTACAAATGGATTTGAACCTGGAATATTACTTTTAGAAGAGACTACATAAACTATTCCTACCACGGCTCATCTTATATTACAAGTAATGTTTAATATCTCTTCTAAATAACCAACGAAATGTATTATTACATTCGCAATTGATATGAAAACCCGCGAAGCCGATACCCGACCGGCAGGTTATTCCGAATGTGAGCACATCTCGGCAATGCATCAAACGGCAATAACGTATTTTTTTCAATTACGCTGCAATTTCCATGAATCATTTTGTGCCGCTGAGCATTCTGCGCCGCTCGCCGGCATTCGATGACCTAGATTGAAATATTTGCGTACACCTCGCAAAACGAGATGAATACCTTTGAACTTGATACATAGACCGCATTAACATGGTTACCATTCAAATTTATTTTCACACCTTTCGGTAAGAGTCTCAGAAGGGGTAAACCGCCTCCTACTGTAATAAAACCCTATTTTATCTCATTACCAAGAAGCCAATGTGACATAGAGCGACTTTGTCGCAGTCTCTCCGGTACGATTTCCTCTACGCCTATCACTAACAACCTTGCACTGACGCTTCTCGAACTCTTACATCTGAACCTGGAGAGTGAAATTAGTTTTTGCAGGCGTCCATAGGCGCTTTTGTGCGTCACCTGTTATAAAAAGAATAAGTAAAGTTTAAGCAACGGCATGGTAAAATTTTACAATATTATTAGGCACTTAGCAAAGGCTTAAAAATGCGTTAGGTACCAACATCGCAACATCAACATGTTTCCCCAATATTTTATTACATTTAGACTGGGAATAGTAAACAGATACGAATAATGGATTTTCTCATATTGCTTCGTTGCGCAAAATTATTGTAAACAATTCCCCGTAAATAAATTTGGAGTCGGGATCAAGGCCGGAGCCCGAAATTATGTAGAGGTACCTAAGGGAAATTTACAATAACATGAGATAAACAGTAAACCAAGGCACTTGTAAAAAATAATTGAGGTATTCCAAAAGGAAAAAATCGTTTTGAAGGGTGAAATAATATATTGGTACATATTATATTATTTATATATATATATATATACACCTCTGCCTACCCCTTCGGGGACCCTTGTGGGAGGGCGTGAGGATATATTATTATTATTATATTATCATTGTTTGAAAATAATGCCGTGTCTGTCGTGCTGGCAAACATCAATTCTTTGATTTAAAGGTCTTTGAATTTCTTCTCAAACGCATGCAGGCTTCCTCACGATATTTCCTTCACCGTTAATCTTGTGCTGTAATAAATCATTGCATTTAATTTAAGTTCGGAAAAAACTGTACTGATCCTATGAATAATTGGAACTTTACTTACAGTAATCATTTTGTAACAATATACATCCTAATAAGACACATCCTTTTAAGAACCGTGGTGGCCGAGTGGTTCGAGCAGTTGCCTGCGACGCAAAGGTCGCAAGTTCGAATCCCGACTGTACCAATGAGTTTTTCTGAACTTATGTACAGTGATTAGTCACACCACGAGCTTTACGGTGAAGGAAAACATCGAGAGGAAACCTGCATACGTCTGAGAAGGAATTCAAAGGCGTATGTATAGTCGTGCTTGAGTAACGGCGATGGACTCGCCATCTGTCACGTTGGCACCTAATATACCTCTGGCGGAAAGCCCTCTGGGTGTGTGGGTATTACCTATACACCTCTGCCTACCCCTCCGGGGACCCTTGTGGGAAGGCGTGAGGAAATATTATTATAAGACACTTCTTTATAAGCCACACTCCATAAATTATTAGCCAGCCATAAAGTATTAAAGTCTAATCTTTGAGGCCATGTCTTCTTCTTTGAGGTCAACTGCTGTGTATAATTTACATTGTTTAATGAAAGTTGATTAAACTTTTTCTCGGTTCATTACTCGTGTTTGAGCGGACGAGCCCGACCAGACTTATGATATAATCATAAATAATTTACATAAGACAATGTGCCGAGAAGAGGACAGTTGCGAACAGAAGAGGTATAACTCAGCTCTCTCGTGGAAACTTGTTTCATTAAATTTAAATTCAGCTACTGCTTATTAATTCAAAGAAACGCCCGTCTCCGAGAATTCGGGCGGAAAAACTTTTCTTTTCATTGATACAATTTATTACTCAATTTGATACGATATAACTCATGAATTGTTTGATATCTTGTATTATTCATATTGGATTTCTTCAAATTTTAATATTTTAGTAGTTGCCGCGTCGCGAAAACGGTAGGCAGATTGTGAGAACACTAACTTATGTCTGGAAATAAATTTAGGTGTATCTGTTGTCTCTCGAGCACAAAACATGCAACACATCCAGTACTGCAAATTCCCGTGGTTTCAGCCTACAATTTTTAATTATGTGATTACTTCAACACACAGCTAACAGAGCTCACTTTATTAATTTTGTATTATTACTATCTGCGTCCCGTAGTTTTACCCACGTTAAGTCAATGTCGTCGAAGTTAAAGCTGATAATAACATCAGCTCCTTGAGTTCGTAGCATAATGATATAATGTAGCTTTTATTAATAAGCGACCTAACTAATGCTTTATATGTATTTCCAAACTATTTGATAGTCCTGAGATTAGCGCGTTCAAACAAACTCTACCTTTATATAATGTGAATATACCGTCAAATAATCCAGGATGTGGGAGTAATTTAACAGCTTGCCTAGTAGGCCTACGAGCACAACACAGAACCCAGAGCTGGCTATCACCAACACCTATCGCGAAGCTACTTCCTGCCGTACCAGACCGGAAATTGACATCCCCAGTTGATCCGCTCGCCGACCAAACTCACCACTGCTAAATACGTTCTCTGTCATTGATATAATCGTATGTTGATTTAGGAGACCAATTCTCATTATTGATTGATTTAATTTTATAATATACGCATTTTATACATCATTCTTTCTAATTTATAGATAATTGAGAAGCCTATTCGCCTGCAACGTAATGGATGCAAGTTCAAATGATGACTGTACAAATTTGGTCTTCTGAATCTTAGAACTTACAATATTACAGTGGCAGTAGGTATTTGGGTCGGCAAATTTGGGAACCTAATTTATTTCTTTTGCTGCATCATACAATTCAAAAAGATTTCTACATGGCGGTTTTCTGATGTTTTACAGATAGAACAAATTTTGCCGATGACTTTCCTTCTCATGTATGTGGATTAAGCGAAAGAGGCATGCAAGTCTCGAGGGAACTGGCGCTCTACTCTGGCGTAATGTTAGTATGTATGAAATTACATTTCGACACCGTCAGATCGTGGGAGAGAATCGTGACAAAATGAGCATAATATTTTTAATTCAACTACTTTTTTGTTTTCATTGCGTCAAACATCAAATTTACATTACAAAATTTCGTCTTTCGGCCGTGAGCAATATTAAAAATACAAAGCTAAAGCAAGCCTTCTAATAGCTAATACCCGAATTCCTAAGGATAAAAGAAAGCCTGATATCTATCATTTTGATAGATAGTTCTAGTTCATCTCATGTATTATATAAGTATATAGCCTCACGCATTGTCCTTCCAGCGGGCCATCAATAACGTAGCGATCACCTTCCGTTCAACCACTTATTCAATATCCTATAACACCTGGTGCCCAGCTTGGAGATTTTTTGCCCTATATCTATATTTTTTATTTAATGGGGCGGTAAATGTTTATATTCTCTCAAGAAATGTGGCTATATTAGCTGTTATCTATGGTTTAGTCGGGTGGAATATGTATTATCTTTTAATATATTACTGGTGATCGCTACTTCATCTGCTTCCTTATTACTTAATTAGTAGTTAGAAATTAGTGGTTCCTGGTCCATATCTATGCTAATATTATACAGAGGAAAGAGTTGATTGTTTGTTTGTTTGTATTGAATAGGCTCCGAAACTACTAACCCGATTTGAAAAATTTTTTCACCATTGGAAAGCTTTTTTTTTTTTTTTTTTTTATACCAGTTGGGTGGCAAACAAGCATGCGGTCCGCCTGATGGTAAGCGGTTACCGCCGCCTATGGACGCTTGCAACACCAGGAGTATCACTCGCGCGTTGCCGACCCTGCAGGAATCTTTTC
>JACCPG010010746.1:0-10556 GCA_016069955.1 Drepana arcuata | reverse complement strand
TAGATGCAGTCGAGGACGATGCACAGTCAGGAGAGGCCGTATAAGCATAAATCACTATGGGTGGGGTCGATCCCCACCACCTTTCTATAAAAGCCGGTGTCAGTGAGTATCGGGCGCATTCGTTGCTCAGACATCAACGGGAAAGGTGGTTGGTTTCGATGCCACGTATTGTGAGTCCGTTCCATATTATTTTTACTCTGTGGTTATTGTTTTAGAGTTGTTATTGAATTGTTTTCAACGATTGCTTTGAAATATGTAAAAGACGTGTAATTTCGTCTGTAAATATTAATGTGAATTTAGTTTTAGATTGTTCTCTGAAGTACAGAACTTTGTAACTAAATAAAATCAATTTTAATTGTTCTTCACTTCTGATTGCCAAAAATATTATTTCGTAGGAATTACAGACTTATGAAATATGAATAATATTTTTAATGTTACCAATATAATAATGAAAAACTGTGAACTTGTTATTTAAATAAAAAAATCACGAGTTAATCGGTTAAGAAATTAAAAACATATGCCAAAATAAAGAATCATCTATCTAAACATATACTAAAAATGTAACGGATTGCTGTCTGTACATGGAAGATGTAAGAGAAAAAAATATGATTGGGAGCTTTATCAACGCAAACAGCACCCAAAACACTGATTGTTAGAATTTTTGTCTGTGCGTTTGTGCACACTAACCTCAGAAACGGCTTATCCGATTTAGATGTAGTTTGTAAAACTGTAACGGATCACTGTCTGTACATGGTAGATGTATGAGAAAAAATATGATTGGGACCTTTATCAACGTAAACACACGTTTTGCCATACTCTGCCACAAATCTTGTTGACGTCGATTCCGTTGTTCGTCATTTTCAGTAGCTACACGTTGTGCCGCACGCTGCAGCAAATCTTGCGGACGTCGCTCTCGTTGTCCGTTATTTTCAGTAGCTAAACGTTGTGCTGCTCGCTGCCGCAAATCTTGTAGACGTCGTTTCCTCACGCCTTCCCACAAGGGTCCCCGAAGGGGTAGGCAGAGGTGTATAGGTAATACCCACACACCCACTTTCCGCCAGAGGTATATTAGGTGCCAACGTGACAGATGGCGAGTCCATCGCCGTTACTCAAGCACGACTATACATACGCTTTTGAATTTCTTCTCAGACGTATGCAGGTTTTCCCTCGATGTTTTCCTTCACCGTAAAGCTCGTGGTGTGACTAATCACTGTACTTAAGTTCAGAAAAACTCATTGGTACAGTCGGGATTCGAACTTGCGACCTTTGCGTCGCAGGCAACTGCTCGAACCACTCGGCCACCACGGCTGTTTTTCGCTTACGTCGTTTCCGCTGTTCGTAATGTTCAGTAGCTACACGTTGTGCTGCTCGCTGCCGCAAATCTTGCAGACATCGCTCCCGTTGTTCGTAATATTCATTAGCTATACGTTGTGCTGCTCGCTGCCGCAAATCTTGTAGATATCGTTCCCGTTGTTCGTAATTTTTAGTAGCTATACGTTGTGCTGCTCGCTGCCGCAAATCTTGCAGTCATCGTTCCCGTTGTTCATAATGTCCAGTAGCTACACGTTGTGCTGCTCTCTGCCGCAAATCTTGTTAACGTCGTTTCTGTTGTTCGTAATGTTCAGTAGCTACACGTTGTGCTGCACGCGGCCGGAAATCTTACAGACGTCGCTCTCGTTGTTCGTAATTTTCAGTAGCTACACGTTGTGCTGCTCGCTGCCGCAAATCTTGCAGTCATCGTTCCCGTTGTTCGTAATGTTCAGTAGCTACACGTTGTGCTGCACGTTGCCGGAAATCTTGTAGACGTCGTTCCCGTTGTTCGTAATGTTCAGTAGCTACACGTTGTGCTGCACGCTGCCGGAAATCTTGTAGAAGTCGTTCCCGTTGTTCGGAATGTTCAGTAGCTATACGTTGTGCTGCTCTCTGCCGCAAATCTTGTAAACGTCGTTCCTGTTGATCGTAATTTTCAGTAGCTACACTTTGTGCTACACGCCGCCGCAAATCTTGTAGACGTCGTTTCCGTTGTTCGTAATGTTCAGTAGCTATACGTTGTGCTGCTCGCTGCCGCAAATCTTGCAGACATCGCTCCCGTTGTTCGTAATGTTTAGTAGCTACACGTTGTGCTGCTCGCTGCCGCAAATCTTGCAGTCATCGTTCCCGTTGTTCGTAATGTTCAGTAGCTACACGTTGTGCTGCACGCTGCCGCAAATCTTGCAGACATCGCTCCCGTTGTTCGTAATGTTTAGTAGCTACACGTTGTGCTGCTCGCTGCCGCAAATCTTGCAGTCATCGTTCCCGTTGTTCGTAATGTTCAGTAGCTACACGTTGTGCTGCACGTTGCCGGAAATCTTGTAGACGTCGTTCCCGTTGTTCGTAATATTCAGTAGCTACACGTTGTGCTGCTCGCTGCCGCAAATCTTGCAGTCATCGTTCCCGTTGTTCGTAATGTTCAGTAGCTACACGTTGTGCTGCACGCTGCCGCAAATCTTGAAGACGTCGATCCCGTTGTTCGTAATGTTCAGTAGCTACACGTTGTGCTGCTCGCTGCCGCAAATCTTGTGCACGTCGTTCCCGCTGTTGGTCATATTCAGCGGCCACAAAGAAGCCCTCGTGAAACATCTAAGACCTTTCTGCTCGTATAATGTTAGTCAAGTTTTGCAAGACTTTAGCACTACGTGTAGGACGAGCGGAAGGCTGATTGAGTCTTGTTTGTCGATCACTATTTTCTTGAAGGTGTTCTTGAGATGAGTCTTCTTCTCCTTTTAGGCATTTTGTCATGTAAGTAAACAATTGATTTTATATATAATACGTCTACGATAACGTAACGTCAAACCAAAAACTCATTGGCTTAAAGTTTGTTGCTTAGCAACGCTTCATTGTTGCTGTGTCGGTAAAGCAGAAGCGAAATTCAAATTCTAATGAAATTGTAGGAGATTTTCATTGCCTAAAAACACGGATAAAACAACTTTTTTTTAAAATGAAACCTAGCTAGATCAATTTATTACCCCCGAAATCCCCCCCTCACCAAATTTCATGAAAATCGTTGGAGCCGTTTCCGAGATTCAGGTTATATATATACATATATACAAATATATATACAAGAATTGCTCGTTTAAAGGTATTAGATAAATAAATAAATAACTTGGGACAATTCCGCACAAATTGCCTAGTCCCAAGACTAGGTACAAATACTCGTGTTCATCACACAAATATCTGCCCACAGCGGTATTCCAACCCGCGACCTCAAGTTTCGCAGTAAGGAGCTCTAACCACTAGACCAGACGACCGCCGAGATAAATATGGTGTTGCCTATGCATCTCGGCCCATATCATACGCGTTATTTATACAGAGTTATGCTGTTTTGGCAGCATAATGAGACTAATCCCTCTGCTGCCAACACAATATAACAATCCTCCCCCTTCCCCAAGGAGCCACGGACTTCTATAAGGTGGAAGGTCCTGCCCCAGTGGGGCAGCTCCAAATTCCAACGGGAAACCCGTTATGCCCTACCTCTCTTAAATATAAATTTATATAAATAAAATAAAAGCCGTAAAGCTCATAGGGTGACTAATCACTATACCTAAGTTCGGATAAACTCATTGTCAGCGTAAATCCCGTGAGCGTAAATAGGCTAACGTAACCATCTCCCATCAGATGGACCGTATGCTTGTTTGGCACTCTTGTTGTATATATAAATAAATACATTTTAAGTAATTATGTTGTTATACATATATTGTGTATGGTAACAAAATATAGCAAAATATATTTTGCTATATTTTGTTTTTATATTAGTGTATTATAATGGCCCATTAAGTTTTTTATTTACAATAACAACAATTAATAATATTTACAAAGAACAGTTGAAACTAACTACTTACAGATAAAATATTTGTCCCAAATCGGTATCCCGAGGCAACGTGCCAAGAAGACTAGCAGCATTGCCACGCTGGATAGCAATGCTGATTCTCTGAGCGAGATATGTTCCAGCCCGCCTGTCACGAGAGGTCTCGACTAGACGGCGCGAGACCTCTAACCCATTAAGTTAAATTATTTATTTATTTATTAAAGCTCTGAACTTTGTATGCATTAATCTAGTATTTCCAAGGAGACAAAATGTACATTTTGTTTCTCTAGCTGGAACACTGGAAGCAAAGACTGGAAGCACTATCGGGAATAAACTTCCTCCTTACGCCGTTGGCGGACTTCCTATGATGAAAATTAACGAATTCTCGGAAACGCTTCTCAATATTGCAGGGAAAAGATTTTTGCTTCGACGCCGATTCTCGGAAACCGGGAATCATACTCCTTTGAGCAAATTGTGCGCGTAGGTAATTTACCTGGTTTATTTTGTATCTTAGTAAATATTTGTATGTAATCAGGAGCTTGCCGTGGTGGCCGAGTGGTTCGAGTAGTTGCCTGCGACAAAGATCGCAAGTTCGAATCCCGATTGTACCAATGAGTTTTTCTGAACTTAAATACAGTGATTAGTCACACCACGAGCGGTGAAGGAAAAACATCGAGAGGAAACCTGCTTACGTCTGAGAAGCAATTCAAAGGAATATGTAAAGTTGTATATTCTATCCAAACGGGGTAGTACCGACGGTTTATTAAAATAAAACCACTCGAACGAAATCGCGGGCCGAAATCGGAAAATTGATGAAAAGAATGAAAAAATGTGGACGAAACGAAAGACACTTATAAGACAACAGTCTCTCTACACTCCCAGTCTACTCCGTGTGGGATGATGATTTGTTATGTTATAAATTAATATGCTTCGAAGCATAACTCGTTTCAACAAAGTTCAAAGTTCCGCGTTTCATGCATTCACTTAGCAATTTGTGGTGAAAGTGGTAATGCAGGATGCTTGAGCCTTGAGATCTACACGGATATGAAGCTTGTACGTAACCAACTGGATTCGATCGACTCATATCGATTGATCGATAGTATTTTTACGCTAATGTGTATTGGAAGGCGTCAGGTTTCTTTTCTTGGAATTGATGGCGTAGCGGTGGTGGGTCAATGTGAACAAATTATGGCTGCGTTTTGATTATATTGTATAACTACCTCTGCCCCGCAGCTTCACCCGCGTAAATTTTTTATTTATAGATAGTTTTTTTTGTTCCATGTAATAATATATCTGTGTCAATTTCCGTTCAGTAGTTTCTGCGTGATTTTATTATATTAGAAGGATTAAAGTTTTACTTATGAGGGCAATAAAAAAGAAACATGTTGTCAGTGTTTAGGTATGTAACTAGCGCTTAAATGTTTGAAATAGGTCGGGACATAAACATACATATTAAACAGGCCTATAACCACGTCCTGCGAGCAACCGAAGCGCGGTTCGCTCTCTTGAATTTTTCACACCCCCACGCCACCACCCCTCTCTACTTAATAAAATATCATCCGGTAGACTTCGTCACATCTCAAAATATAAACTTTACTTTTTCAACTAGACGCTTATGACTCATAAAATAAAGCGGTTTTAACGATGGCTGACTATTTAAGACGAACTCAGCCTAACAACGCAGTAATGCCGCCAACCTTCTTGGCAACCGTCCGCGTTACAAGGGTTTAGTATTTAGTTTATCCGTAAATATGTAGTGTAGTTTGTCAAGTCTTGTTACATTTTTTTGCCTAACTTTTCCAAATAAAGAAAGAGCGGTTAACTTAAGCTGTAATGTTCCAATAAATTAATCCTTGTACCTATATAATGCTAGATGCTATTGGCTGAATTTTGAGCAGTTGTTATATATGCTAGTGAAATCTTTTCGATAAAAAGGATATCATATTTATTTCTACATTCTATATTCTACGTGAGCTACAACTATTTAAGAATTAACGAATTAACGAAAACTATTTACGAATTGTCAAGTGTTATAATCAAGTTTGAATGAACTATTTGAGAAAATAATTTCCAGTGTGGCCACAAATTTGTATTATATCTTGAAGCCATCCCACAAGGATCGCCGAAGGGTTACGTAGAAGTGTGTTGTACCCATACACCCACTATACGCCGGAGATATATTTCTGGTTCCAACGTGATACATGCACGTCGCATCGCCGTTTCCCTAACACGACTATACATACGAGTACGTCTTGAATTTCTTTTCAAAAGGTTTATTTCTTCCTCTCGATGTCTTTCTTCACTTTAAAGCTCGTAGTGTAACTAATCCAATCTTAACCCAAGGTTACCTGTTTTTTTCTGGAAATTCAGTAATAGCAAAAGATGAGATAAGTAATGTTGTTCTGCAGAGTTGTTCAACCGAGAAATGCTCATTTATTGTCGCTATTATAAGTTGAGCACAGCGTAGAGTATTGCTTTTATACTAATTAGGAGATTACTCTCCACGGAGAGCTCGGCGGTGAAGGCGAGTCGCTATTCTTAAAGGTTTCATTACATCTTCATAATTAAGTTAAGTTAATTTTTTTTACAAAAAATTATTATATCCTACGTTTATACCACCCTACGTTGATACCTGTTCTTGTTCTTTGCAGCTAATGTACACATACATACATACATATATGGAATAGTAGATGTACCACGCGGTTTCACTCGCGTAATATTTTATACCATTGGTTGTTTATTTTATTCAACCCTACATGTTAATCTAGATTTAGATCGACTTAGATCTATCTTATATATATCTATCTATCTCTGCTGTTCACTAACTTCTTTTGACCCGACTACGGCGAAAGGGAGGAGTTTTTTGTGCGATAAACCTCTTTGGTGATTTATCTTGGCGAACGTTATGAGTAAATACTATTTTTATCACGCTTTTATTTTATCTTTATACCCATAGGTGTCCGAGGAATGAAACTGAAAACTATGTAGGTACTAATAATAACCGTACTATATTCCCTTCACTGCCATTAATACCAATAAAGTTGTATTGACAATAGCTTGGGGTGAGCGGAGCGAGACGGGATCAATTTATTTATAAATAGACCTATAAATCATTGCCTGTGCAATTTCTACAGCGGCGATAAGCTGACATTATTTTAAGCCAAAATTGCAAGGTATGGAACCCATGATCCAATTGCGTAATACATATGATATGGTAGAACAAACTAAGCGTGGCTTCTGTCGGTCTTCTATCTGAGTTTGCATGTTACGCTATCAAGTATTAGCTACTCAAAAGATCATACTTAAATTCTGCCTACTCGTTATCATGATACAGGGAAGGACATAGTCTCAAGGAAAGACTATGTCTCAAGGGAAAATAATTTAAATTATATATGTTGTTAAATTTTCTTTTTTTATTATTACTATCTGAATTGATAGACAAAAAAACACATTAACGGAAGCGAAGCCGCGGGCAGAAGCTAGAAAAGTGTTGATCACTAGAAGTCATGTAATGGGCAACTTTCGATCTGGCATATTCACTTTCTATTGAAAGTAAAGTTGAATACTCTCCCTACGCTGCACAACAAGGTGACAAGAACAGATACAGATCGTTCTATTATTTTATATTTTCACTTCCCAGTGTCCCCAATAGTGTAGGCAAATGTGTGTATTAGCCACGCACCCACAACATGACAGATGGTGAGTTCATCGCCGTTTCTCAAGCACAACTATACTCTACATACATCTTTGAATTATGCGATATTAGGTACACAAATCGTTAAATCCTAAAGTTTGTGAGATACGGAACTGGATGAAATTTGGCACAGAGATAGACTATTAGCTGAATTAATACATAATAATAATATATAATATATCCTCACGCCTTCCCACAAGGGTCCCCGAAGGGGTATGCAGAGGTGTATAGGTAATACCCACACACCCACTTTCCGCCAGAGGTATATAAGGTGCCAACGTGACAGATGGCGAGTCCATCGCCGTTACTCCAGCACGACTATACATACGCCTTTGAATTGCTTCTCAGACGTATGCAGGTTTCCTCTCGATGTTTAATTTTAATACATGGTATATGATAAATTCCAGAACGAAACAAAATTTTACAGTGATAAAAAAACCACGGGGTTTTACATACATACATACATAGATAACATCTCGCCGCTCACAGAGTAGGCAGAGAGAGTAGGGCAGCACTTCTCTGACTTACAGACTTTCGCACCGTGCACATTCATCAGTCTATTCAACATGGTTCAGTAAATTATCCAGTTTAGTACCGGAGCTCTCTCTGCTTAACCCGTGTTGTCTGTGTTTTAGGTTATTTTTACATGCAATAAATATATTTGATTTGATTTGATTTGAACTCGGCATGATGATATTTATGTATGTGAGCTCCTATGGTTTCAGCAAAGTTTTTTTTATTCGGTATATTCCAGCTACCAGGGCAGTATAAATGATTAGCAACGTTGTAATAAATACGTTTTTGTAAGGCTCCTGTCTAGATTGTATTTCACTGAGTGCCGTCATTGGGCGCCATTGCAACAGGTTGAAGCATACCCATTAGGCAAACTTACGTCGTCTCTTCAGAGTCGTAAGCAAACTGGCTTATAAAATAAACTCGGATACTAACACTGTACTATGTGCAGAGAATTCGATTTTATTTTATTTAAAAGAATGACCGCCTTTCTATAGTCGATTATACTATGGATAAAGCTCGCTTGCAGCATAATGAACGAACGGATCACGCTTGAACAAGCACATATTTTATGGAGTCCTGGAAACCGCAGCTTGTTCTGAGCATGCCAAGCCGCTTAATACTGGTTTTAATTAATCGTTTTAACTGACAGATGCTTGTCAAAAACCTAAAGTTATCAGAGCAGATTGAATGGCAAATAAAAGTATATTATACGTATAGGAATAATCATGATAGCAATGCGAGGTGAAAGCGAATTATTTGGATCCAGTCATTCACTATTAACCAAACTATTGCAAAGAATTATCAGAACAGAAACTAGAAACGTAATATAAAATATTTTAAGCTAATTTCAGACATGATATATAAACAAATATTTACGCAGGGTCACAAACGACACCCTGCGAGTCTGTTCCAGTTCCTCAAGTGCAAAATATTTTAAGCATATTTAGACATTATCTAATGCGTCCTTGCAAAAGACAGCTTTAATATCACAGGTGAATATTTAACCGCACTGTTAGTGGTGTACCACACGCGTTAGCCCACAAACTCGGAGAATACGAACAATTTAATATTTATAGTCCACACTGTCTTGTTTTTGCGAACGTTATGAGACATTGCAACACTGGGTAAGAATACTTGCTCGACGTCCTGGCATCTTTATTTGATCAGCATAGTGCTGCCTGCGTTCGCGACGTTCACTGTAATATAATTTTTTAATACGACGGCATTCTCGGCCCTTGTAAAAGTACCTTGCGGTAACTTAATTACTGCAAACTGGCAAAAATATGAAAAGGTTTACAGGCGCCACCAGCTTTCTAACGAATTTACTGCAGGTTGTTACGAGCATGTCGCTGTAGGCACTTAGATGTCGTATTCTATGGGCGCAGTTAATTCAAATATTATATTTGCGTTGCAGGCGTTAAATTGCTATTAGTATTAGTCAGTACAATAAGACTGCTGTCAGCATAAAGACTGAGCCTTTGGACTGACCAGCGTGTGGCGTCTTGTCTGCTATAGTTTATGGTTAATACTTTGACAATTGTCTTGTCAGACGCCATATTGTCGTCACAGAGACGATTAGATAATCTGTACATTTTTAACAGAAATTATACGCATTTTCATGTATATAATTTTTGGTCGACGGTTATTTTCTCTGGAGTTGATGCAGAACTGAAGTACTAAGCAGGTGAAAACTTGCTCATTTGATTGAATAAAAACAAAAGATCATATTCAATTGTGTAAATATAGATGTTTTGTTAAATATCGAAACAATATTTAACCTGTGAATAAATCTTTATTTCAATACGCCTGTAGTAAGTACACGAGACTTTAAGTAAAAGATTTAACAGAATATATTTACTTACTCAATTCATATTCTAGTAAAAAAAAGTACAAAGCTCCTTGCTATTTCAACCTACGTACAAATAGAATAAATTGCTGTTTATAAGAGTTGAGGCAATATTTTGCGCAAATAGCCATAAAATGAACACTTCGCCAGTAAATTGAAAGCTTAAACAAAAAGGTTTGTTTAGAAAATATGGTCTCAATATATGTGCATGAACACGCTTTCTCATAGTAATGCGCTCAAACACGAAACGCGAATAGCCTTGGTTGTTTGGTTAACAGCCCTTGTAACGGCGATGGACTCATCTGTCACGTTGGGACCTAATATACCTCTGGCGGAAAGTGCGTGTGTGGGTATTACCTATACACCTCTGCCTACCCCTTCGGGGACCCTTCTGGGAAGGCGTGAGGATATATTATTATTATTATAAATAGATACAAACATCGTACCGAGTCCCTCACGGATAGGCAGAGAGAGTACAATGCCAGGTCTACCTGGTAACACCTAGTATAACTACCTAGTACTGGTAACTAAATAGACGTAGAGACGTAGGAGACAGAACTGTTTCGTAACGAAACAATAAATGGATAGTGCATTGCAGGTATTAAAATATATATATATTTTAATACCAATACCATATATATATATATATATATATA
>JACCPG010010741.1:0-77821 GCA_016069955.1 Drepana arcuata | reverse complement strand
ACTCGCCATCTGTCGCGTTGGCATCTAAAATATATCTCGGCGGAAAGTGGGTGTGTGGGTACTACCTATACACCTCTGCCTACCCCTTCGGGGACCCCTATAAGACGGCGTGAGGATAGTTTCAGATTTTGGGCTGTGATTAATGATGCGAAAATTTTCGCTAGCGCACGTAGGGAATTGCATAATTGTTTCCAGAAATGCGGATATTGACTTCCACCAAATTAATTAAATAGGGAGGTAATCGATTGAAGGCTTTGCACAGCATTTAATTAACAAAATGATGAACAAATATATCTGTTGATAAAAACTTTTCGTTCATCACGATCTTGCCGGTGCGTGATGATGTATTGAAAGTTGTTATGTTGAAAAGAGCAAAGACTATCAATTTAGATTGTCAAAAATTACTTTGTACAGAGTACAGCGCCAGGTGTCTCTAGACTTATATAGCTCTTTCGCTTCGTCGACAATCATCAGTCTTCATACATGCTCGTCGGTTTCGTATACTCTTGTCTATTATAAATAAATATTTTATCTGTAAGTCGTTGTTATTGAATTATCGACTTGTTGGGGTAGACTTTAGTGCTTGCATCTTCCATAATGATCCCTAGAGTTAGCTGGCTACTAGTAAAGCTACCTCTCATATTGAACTTTGGCTGAAGTTTAACATCGTCATTCAATAATTTGTCTAGTTTTTCTGATATTTTTTCAATGGTGCATATATAATTGGATGTTTTTTCTCATGATCAAGGTTCAGTTATCAAATTTGTTGGTTCTTAGAATATGTATATATTACTTATGAACAGGCAGGCTATAGATGCAAGGAAAGAGGATAAGGAAGACTAAGATAAACACACATTAGTCAGAGCTAAGAAAAATGTCTCTCATGACGTATAGGGAGATCAAAGAGGACACCGACAATACCCCAACTCCTTATTTATTATGATGATGAGGCAAGCAATAATATTAACACCCGCGATTCGGATCAAAGAAAAGGTGTCTGTTATTTTAATTTGTTTTTATACATTATTAATGTAAGCCATTAATGTTGCCAACACGAATACGCTCTGATGGGAACCAGATACCAGTACCTATGATGGCTTGCAGCACCAAGTATCACGTGGACGACCCTGCAAAAACTCCTCACAACCTTCTTGAAGAACCATACTGTACTTGAAAATTGGAACAACTCAATGAATTTGCAATAATCACACCAAGTGGTTCAAAGTAGTTATTGGTGCTATATGCGCGTGCGCATGTAGTTATTTATTTATATGCACGCACAGCGGATACAATTGTCTCTAGACTGAAGTTATAAATATTTTATGAGTGAAAATTGTTACAATGTGTACCGGAATAGGCATTTTTGAACATATTTTAGTTAATGATGTTACTCAATTAATTTATCTGTATATGCGTCATAAAACTTGCGAAAACCTGAAATGTTACGTGCCTCTTAATGTTTTAAACCAATCTGTTATGTAATAAAATTTGTTCATAACTCTTATCTAGACTACTGTACCTATAAATGTTGTAAATTGTAACTCTAGACGCCTAAGGGGCTGTCCATTAATCACTTGAGGTTCGAAAGGGGGAGGGGTTCGACAAATATCACGAAATATCACGAGGGGGAGGGGGGGGTAAGATATCACTTATTTTTTGGATATGCAAAGTCAAAATAGCTGGTTCAATCCACCGAGACTCTGTGTGTTGACGCTCTTGTGTAATGAGTTTACTTAACTTACTGAAGTGGGTACAGTAGTTTGTTACAATATTTTATTTATGGTGAAGGAAAGAACGCGAGAAATCCAGCGCACATCTTAAGAAAACCAAGAACAGTGTTGTTCAACCGTATACATAATATATGAATACGGTTGAAAAGTGGGCGTTATTAAGCCTTGGCCTACACCTTCGGTAACTTTCTGGGTAGGCGTAATCATTCATAGAAATTAGAAGATACTTGGAAGTTTCAATTAATAACACGTCGGGAAAACAGTGGTCGGTTCCACTTATCTGCTAATTAAGGACGATGTTTATGTTGTATAAAAATAGGTGTCCTAGATAATAATTGATAATTTTTATAATAAAATATTCTCACCCCTTCCCACAAGGTCCCCGAAGGGGTAGGCAGAGGTGTATAGGTAATACCCACACACCCACTTTCCGCCAGAGGTATATAAGGTGCCAACGTGACAGATGGCGAGTCCATCGCCGTTACTCAAGCACGACTATACATACGCCTTTGAATTTATTCTCAGACGTATGCAGGTTTCCTCTCGATGTTTTCCTTCACCGTAAAGTTCGTGGTGTAACTAATCACTGTACTTAAGTTCAGAAAAACTCAATGGTACAGTCGGGATTCGAACTTGCGACCTTTGCGTCGCAGGCAACTGCTCGAACCACTCGCCACCACGGCCGATTTAATTTTTATAGTTATTTAAATTTGAGGATACGTTACAGGATCTAAGGAATTAATTCAATAGAGCTCTGATGAGGTCTGTTAATTTACTTCAAGTAAACATATGTATTAAAATTGCGTAGTATGCCATTATCATTATATTCAGCCCACATGCACCCCCTGCTGGGTGACTCCCCGATTCTACGCCTGTGTTCTCGGTTCTGAGCCAGTCTCCACCACAGTTCACCAGACGCTTTAGTGATGTCATCGGTCCAGGGGGCGGGTGGTCTGCCAGTTTGTCGTCTTCCATTTCTTGGCCACCATTCACTTCACCACCGTCTTTCCGTAGTATGTATTCACAAAAAATGTTTAAGGTTAGCGAAGCACATGTTTGCGTCTATGCAATGCGGTAATCGCTTACCATGAGGTTTTTGTGTATATCACTTTGGTGGCAAACAATGTTTTCTGCTTGATAGTAAGCGGTTACCGCCGCCTATGGACGCTTACTTGCTAGGTTAGTAACTCGGAGATATAAATTGTGTAGACCTTAAGGTGCGTAGACTAATCTAAAACTGAAATTAACTTATTTTCTTTTCTTTTCCAGATGTCAAGTGCGAAATGTCGAGTCAGTGTTGAAATAATGTGAAAAGTGTTAAGTAATAGCATAAGTGTCATTCGTAGTCAAGTGCAAATAAGTGTTTAGTGCGGTCAGTGATAAGTGGCGACAGGTCCAAGATGATGACATTGTACAGAACCATCAGGGGCACCAGCACCATGAAGAAGAAAAAAAGGGAGAGGTAATAAGTTTACTCATTTCTAACCTGCTGTGTCCCGCGGTATCAGCCGCGTAATACTCGGTAGATTTTTCTTCTGATAGAAAAATAAAAATCCACCTGATAAACAATCTGTGTGCCAAATTTATCCAATTTCGTTCAGTGGTTTTTTGCGAGAAAGAGAAACAAACATTCGCATTTACAATATTGGTAGGATTTAATTAATATAGTCAGTAAGTTAGAGCCGTGGTTGCTGAGAGTTCACCTGTAATGCAAATGCAAGTAATTATGTCTACTGTAAAATGTGTGCATTACACCTCTCCCACCCCTTTGGGCTGCCTTGTGGGGAGACGTAAAGAAATATAAAGTCACTTAATTACTTTACGCTGCTCAGGCAGCAAAATAATTATTTACTTTCTAATCAAACATTGAAAGAATGCTTCGTTACTTTTGTCTAATTTACATTCACATCCGTTCGGGCAGACGCATACGCATGTTGCATATCTGGCGCCGCGTTAGCCCAGCGGCGCTTTATGGAAACTCACCCGATACATAGTTACTTTTACTTTTCAGCCTGTTACTGCTTTATGTTACTAGTTATAATGCTAGTTCGTTATAATACCGATAGATGGCGATACTAGTTAGTATAAAATGGATTTTATTAATTTATTATTTGCAATCCTAAAAAATATCCATAATTCATATGTGTACACTTTTAATGAAACAATTAAACAGTTAATAAGCTCAATATATCCTATTAATATTATAAATGCAAAAGTTGGTAAGGATTTGTTCGTTACCTATGCAGTGCATGCAAATTTTATACCGGTATAAAATTTGGCACAGGGTTAATTAATTAGGTGGACAAACTTTGAATATTTTTTTTTAATTCTAGAAATATAAATGTTTTAAAGAAGTCTAATTTTACGCGAGTAAAGTCACGAGGCACAGCGAGTATATAAACTTAAAACAATAATGAAACTTGACACTGAATATGTTTAATATTTATCTATCCACAACAAAACTAACAAGGTCAATAGCAACGAACTTAACTATACTAAGCAGCTGGACAGACACACAAGACAGAAAGAAATCATCCTCTTAATTAGAAAACTTAGACGTAGTAACTCAATTATGTTTTTGTGTGAAAGTAATTAGCTTTGTATCGATACATAGTGTTGTATCGTTTTAAGTCGTTATTATAGGATAATTAATTATCGTTACTTACTGACAGTATCGTTCACTTGTGGCAAAAAACTTTAAATTAAGCTTTTAACGTTTGAGTGCACAATATTAAAGAATGATAAGCAGTTGATGGCTGATTGTTTTACTTCAAGATTGCAGGTCTAAAGTTATTCTTGAGTATCTATAGTGATTTATCACACTCAACGCCGCGAGGTAAAGCCACCTGCTTAGACAACCTAGCGGCGTTTTTCTTTGAGAAGAAATTGTAAGACGTATGCAAACTCGTGATTTGTACTTGAGAGAAAATAATGTCTTTTTATCCTTCAGCCTATCATCGGATAGGCCTCATCCCTTTTAGGAACGTTTGAAGATACATACGTACATACCTATGATCACGCCTAGTTCCTCACCGGGCTAGCAAAAATAGTAGAGGTCCAGTTCTCTCTAAAGTTACAAACCTCTTTCGCTTCAACCACATTCATCAGTCCCTTCATACATTCTCGCCGCTTTCGAGAACTCTTGATTCTCACATCCTCGAGTGTCTGATCGATTTAATCTTGGTAGTTGGCACGTGGTTTTTCTCTGCCTCTTCATCCACATAATTTCGCATCAAAATTATACCAAGCAAAGTCACGTAGTTTAGAGACAGTATTTAAGATTGGAAAAGTTCATGGCAAAACGTGTCCTATTACAATTAGCTATAATTATACAATTGTTACTAATTATCATACAATTTGTTACTGTCATAATGGTTCGTGTGTGGTTGATAATGTCGGGTTTGCTGTGCACGGATATTAATCGTATGCTGCAAAAACTCTGATGGACATTGTTTTAAAGTGTTTGCTCATTTATATTTATATCCCTGATATATTAATCTTATTAGGTTCATTAAACGTAGTAACTCTTCACTACATATTATAAAACTAAGTTTTTCGTCGCTAAGTTTGTTCGTGATAAGCTCCAATATTAGTGAAAATTTTCATGCAATTTTTATCAATAGGCATTGGGAAGGTTTTCTGTAAAATGGTTGAAATGATGCGACTTTACAATAGAAAAAAATGTAGGGATACTACGCGTCCGAAGCAGTGTTGGCCCTACACTTGGAAAAGGGTAAAATCTTTGTAGCCTCAAAATTTTACTTCATTGATTTCTAATGTACACATACATACATATGATTACGCCAAGTTCCTAACGAGGTAGGCAGAGAGTATATTACGCCAGTTCTCTCTAGACTTACATACTTCTTTCGCTTCGTCCACATTCATCAGTCTCTTCATACATGCTCGTCGGTTTCGAGTACTCTTAACGTTCCCGTCCTTGAGAGTCCGATCGATTTGATCCAGGTAGTTGGAACGTGGCCTTCCTCTGCCTCTTCTTGCACACACTTTTGCTTTGTATATCTGTTTCATCAGTCTTTCTTCACTCATCCTTTCTATGTGTCCAAACCAACGTAACATGCCTTTCTCCCTCTTTACAATCACGCCCTCATTCACGCCAGTTGATTTACGAATCTCTTCATTGCGGATTCGATCTAAAATCGTTACTCCGCACATTTTTCGAAGAGATCGCATCTCAACTGCATTCAAGCTATTTTCATACTTCCTCTGACATACCCAGGGTTCGCTTTTTCAATTGAATACCCAGGATTAGCTTTTTCAATTCAATGTACACTTTTGTTAATATTTAAGTAATTTATTAATTATACACGTTCTAGAAGTAGATCATAGATATAGAAATAGAAATTCAAAGGTGTATTTGTCGTGCTTGAGTTACGGCAAACGACTCGCCATCTGTTCTTTTATTTCGGTATTAACAGGAAAACGAACATTTACTGCGAACTTTTGAAACGGAATTATGGATAAGAAAATTAATTTGGCAAGTAGAGTTTAAATTAACTTTTTAGGTGTCGTATTTCAGACACCTTTTTGCGCATTGTCTGAACTGAATGCTTTGACAGTTTGTGTGTACACAAAAGGACACAGTTCGGTGTCATCGCTCCGGCTAATACAAATACTGGGTCACTAACAAACATCTGAATATCGCGGCCGTCATTTGTAATCCGACAGTGTTTTGGTTGTATTAAGATTATTTTTATTTATTTCAATTTGCCACAACAATGAGGTTTTTCCTGGAGAGTACAGCATAGAGTTCTTCAAGAAGGGTGTGAAAAGATTCCTGCAGGGTCAGCAACACGCGAGTGATACCCCTGGTGTTGCAAGCGTGCATAGGCAGCGGTAACCGCTTACCATCAGGCGGACCGCATGCTCGTTTGCCAGCCATGTGGAATAAAAAAAAAGCACAAAAGGAATTCTAAAGCAACAGTATACCTTGTGAGGTGCAGCATATCTAACCAAATACCTCACAGAGTTGGCAGAGAGAACAGAATACTTGCAGATATATTTTTCTATAGAACTATCGAATTTGAAATTTGACCGATTGAAAGCGCATTTAATGGCGAGAATGTATATAGAGATGAATTCGAATGAATGAATGAACGATATGAATGAATGAGCGAAAGAAGTCGGTAAGTCTAGAGAGAACTTGCTCTTCTCTCTCTGCCTACGATGTGAAGGATGTGTGGTGCTGCAAGCGTCCATAGGCGGCGGTAACCGCTTACCATCAGGCACCGCATGCCTAATTGCAACCTTTGTGGTATAAAAAAAATATCGTGTAGTTCTGTTGGCTTAGCCATCTGCGAAGATAATTTGGTGGGTAATCTGTTGATGTTAAATATTATATCTTCACAGTCCGGAGTGAATGTGTGACATCATCCAGTAACATATTGAATATAAATTAACTTCATTCGACTGGTTCTCATGCTTATGTAATATGGTTATTTTGGTAGCATCATGGAATGGTGATTACGAATGCTCGAATTGTTCCATCGTTTTTCTTCATTTCTCTCTCAGACACAGTCAGGTACACAAGGGCAAAACAAGTCCTGCCTTTTTGTTGTATAAGTATAAATTATATTATCTTTAAATTACCTTTAATTTTTTAAATAACCTTGGGATACTTGGGACAGTAGTCCCAATTTAAGCAAAGCTTGCGTTATGGTAACTAGACAACGATATATTTAATAAGACTAAGGTACAAACACTCGTGTTCATCACACAAATATCTGCCCTCAGCGGAATTCGAACTCGCGACCTCAAGTTTCGCAGTCAGGAGATCTAACCACTAGGCCATCCCACATAAAGCCACCAATATCAAAGATGCAGAAGGTTTGTGATGATGTTCGTCACTCAAGCACGCCGACTAAAAGGAATTGGTCGGAATTTTGCACGGAGGTAGATAATTGGCTTGATTAAAAACACAGGATATATTTAGTTCTAGAAGCGTAGCAATGAAATTCGAAATTTTACTCGCTCGTTTCCTTATAATATGACTAGCTGTGCCCGCAACTTCGTCCGCGTGGAATTTAACAAAAAAAATATTGTTCAGTTCCTAGAATAAGCGTATGGTAAGATAATAGAATAGCCTAGTAATCGTAGTAAAGAGTAGCCTAATTACTCCTTTTTATATCAGCTATCTGCCAGTGAAAGTCCCGTCAAAATCGTTCCAGCCGTTTCAGAGATTAGCTGGAACAAACAGAAAGACAGACGGACAGACAGACAAACAAACATTGTTAAAAATATATATTATAGAATTCCGTAGCCAAGTAGCACAATTAATTCTGTTGTGTTCCTACGTGGTGAATAAGGTTTCCAGTAATGAGCTCTTTGGGAGGGGGATGATTGTTACATTGTGTTGGAAGCAAAGGGATTAAACCCATTATGCTGCCAACACACTATAACTCTCCGAACATAGAGTGGCAACGCGCAAGTGATACTTCGGTATCGTGAGCGTAAATAGGCTACGATAAACGTTTCCCATAAGGTGGGCCGGGCCGTATGCTTGTTTGCCACTCTTGTTGTATAAAAAAAAAGAAAATTTTCTGTATGTATGTGTAGGTATACGTGTATACCTACATCCATATGCATTTAGTAAAAAGCGGTTATTTCAATATTACAAACAGACATTCCAATTTTGTTTATATGTATATGTATAGATAATGTGCTTTTACGTCATTAAAGTAGCTGCAAATTTCTCTGTACAATAATTACGTCACACGATTGTGTGTTCGAGCGCAGGCGTCTATATGTATGTACATTGAGCCATCTAAGTTTGACAAATATCGCCCTCAATGGCCAATTCTTGACTGTTTGCTACTCCTTCGCCCACTCTGGCCTGGTTATTGCCACGGAATGGCTTCATAACATTGTATGACGCACGCGAATGTACAAGTGCAAACGACGTTATAAAAATGCATTGCTCGCGTTGAGAGCTGCTGAGAACCGCCTTTGAATGTATATGATAGAGAATTACACTAGATACATGCAACTGAATCAGCTTAATAAAGACAAACAGAGACGTATTAAATAAATAATAATATATCCTCACGCCTTGCCACAAGGGCACCCACACCCACTTTTCGTCAGAGATATATTTTTGGTGCCAACGTGACAGATGGTGAATCTTTCGCATTTTATAATATTAGTAGGATTGTTCTATATATTCGCAAATCAACTGGCGTGAATGAGGGTGTGATTGTAAAGATGAAGAAAGGCATGTTACGTTGGTTTGGACACATAGAAAGGATGAGTGAAGAAAGATTGACGAAACTGATATACAAAGCAAAAGTGTGTGCAAGAAGAGGCAGAGGAAGGCCACGTTCCAACTACCTGGATCAAATAGATCGGACTCTGAAGGACGGGAACGTTAAGAGTACTCGAAACCGACGAGCATGTATGAAGAGACCGATGAATGTGGACGAAGCGAAAGAGGTATGTAAGTCTAGAGAGAACTGGCGCTCTATACTCTCTGCCTACCCCGTTAGGAACTTGGCGTGATGATATGTATGTATGTTCTATATTTTCTTATTTTTTGTTTTCTTTATTTACTATAATCTGTCTCCTTTGTGGGACATTCAGCAGTATGTTGGTTGGTGTTATCGCTGTCGTGCTCGGTATGTAGCCTGTGTCACATACTCATTGTTGAAACCAGTAGCTGTGTGTTTACTGTGATTGTATTCAATCTTGAGGTATTTTACGCTTTAAACGTCGCGCTTTGTTGTGATTTGCCATGAGTGGCCGGGCCAGAATATATTTGGGTGTCGTTCGATGCGCTCTTTGTAGGTTCTGGTATAGCGTACAATTTCCTGTTTCACAGTAGGCAGGCATAGATCTAGGTGTAATAATTCGTTTGGGACGAACCAGGGCGCATTGGTTAATGTTCTATATAACAAAGCGAGAAATGAAATAAACTATGTTAAAAGCCCAACGATTGTCTAGTACTGCGTGCGATCGCCATCGTTTTATTACAAAGTGAACAAATTTTTAATTGGATATGCCTATCGCTAGGTAACTTCAACAATGCCACCGGAGATAAGGCCGTAAGTGAGAATTTATGTTTTAATAGTTCTCTCGTTTGTTCTTTTAACAGCTTTTAAATAATTGATTGCATTAAGAGTTATGTAGGTGTGGTGTCGCGCGGGTACCGGCGGATTGTTGTGCACTTTACGCATTGCAAATCACACCGATCACCGCTTTTAGCCCTGAGTCCATTTTATTATTATTATAAAATAAAAATCCTCACGCCTTCCCACAAGGGTCTCCGAAGGGGTAGGCAGAGGTGTATAGGTAATACCCACACACCCACTTTCCGCCAGAGGTATATTAGGCAGCGCCAACGTGACAAATGGCGAGTCCATCGGGTTACTTCCAAGATCGACTATACATACGCCTTTGAATTTCTTCTCAGGACGTATGCAGGTTTCTCACGATGTTTTCCTTCACCGTAAAGCTCGTGGTGTGACTAATCACTGTACTTAAGTTCAGAAAAACTCATTGGTACAGTCGGGATTCGAACTTGCGATCTTTATGTCGCAGACAACTGCTCGAACCACTCGGCCACCACGGCTCTTCCTACTTATTATTTCTACCTATTATTAACCGATTCAAAAATAAGATTCTCTATTCGACACGTTTGCATGCATGAAGTATGTACGTTTGTATGTCCGTGATTTTTCCAAGAAGCTACTCATATATCCTTATATATCGTTTTTTTAATTCCATATGGGTGGCAGACCAGCTACGTTGCCCCTGATGGTAAGCGGTTATCGCCGTCTACGGACGATTGCAACACCAGGGGTACTGCTCGCGTTGCCGACCCTGCAATCTTTTCACGCTCCTCTTGAAGAATACCATGCTATACTCTCCAGGGAAAAGCTCAACGGGCGTCAAAAGGCCCTACGTGGTATCCAGAGGCTCCAGCACACAGGTATCAGCAGTACTCCAATGAGGTCGAACTTGCGACTTATAAAGTTGAAGCCTTTGTTCCTATATCAAGTACCTGCTTAGCTCTGATGAGTAAACCGAGCTAATGGTAGAAACAGATAATGTGGATTAGTTGTTTACGAGCCGTCTGATGCTAAGCGGTTACCGCTTCCCGGTTTGAGTGGTTAGTTAAAGCCTAAATACGTATATATTATACTATAATTTTATTTCAAGTTCTTTATTTAAATTGAAGAACTTAAGTGCCGCTGGGCCACATATATTTTTCTTTAAGATTTAAATTCATGAAATTCTTATACGATAAAACGTTCTGTGGTCGCCTTTGATTTACATATAGGGACAAGTTTCAAGGAGATATATAGCACACAAGAAATTCACTTTGTTACCGTGTTGGCGCGTTGGTGTAAGTAGCCTCTGTTCAAGTGGAGATAGCGGGTACAAACTTAAGAAGTTGGTACCAATGAGTTCTTTTAAGTTAGTTCACATGACTGACCTGAGGAATTTGGGGGAAACCTTTATACGACTATACATACATCAATGAGTTCTCTACGTTTGTCTATATATCCTCTCGACGTTTTCCTTCACCGTAAACCTTGGTACAGTTGGGATTCAAACTTGCAGTATATGTATGTGTTGCAGACAACTACTCAACTGTCACGGCAATATTTAATTAAAGAAGAGATTCGAAGAAATTCAAAGATGTATAGTGCTTAAAAACAGCGATGGACTCTCCATCTGTCACGTTGGCACTAAAATATGTCTCGTATTAGGTGTCAATGTTTGTTCCTTGGTATTTTTTAGATTAACAGTGTATTTAAAGACTAACACTATTCTTTTACCAAGAGCATTTTTTTCGGTTGACCTAAGATTTAAGTAAGACTTAAATTTAACACTTCAAGTGGTCAATGATCCTCAAAGGTTCTACCTGGCTTAAAGATAGGGTTTTTACACGTTACCTGTAGCTTTTTAGCTTAATCGCATGAATGACCCCGATATAAATATTGTATGAGACTATAAAAGGACTTTTATGTTCCTTTTTAGGTTCTAATTTGTTATGGTATTTTTATTTTTTTAAATAGATGCTTTTGAATTTCGAAGGTCAGAAAAGTGATGATTTGAAAATGTATTAAATAGTTACTAACATCATAAAATGAAGAATTCAAATATAAAAAAGAACATAAGCGATACATATGTACCTATATACATATTATCATCCCGCCGAGTCTCTCACGATATAGGTAGGAGAGAGAAGAGCCCCAGTTCTCTTTAGAATGACAGACCCTTATGCTTCATCCAATTTCATCTCGCCTCTCTTCCTTTCATCCTCTCTTCACCTACAAGTTTTAAAGAATTCCCATATCCAAATTAACCAACAAAAAAAATATTCAGTTGAATTAAGGAACCTCCTTTTTTGATGTCGGTTAAAAAGGGTTATTTTGGCATTACTTTGCAGCTGTGGGAATATAACCGTTACAGTCGTGGGAATCATAGATAATAATATGTACACTATTACTATACTCTCCGCGCGTGTATGATGTATTGATATACATCTCAGTAGGTGACAAATTTATTGTAGGTACTTAATTTCAGTAATGGAACAATATAAATAAACCCTGGTCTTATTTAGTACAAGGGAGGTGTAAAAAGAACAATAAAATTGTATATGTCGGTTCGGTCATATATATTTTGGTAGCTTAGAAGAGTGCAGTAAAATGTATGCGATAATATAATCGGAGGGCGCCAATTTGTGTATTTAAATGAACGCTTTAAGGATATAAAGCAATATAAACTTTATTGCGCTTTATATATGCGCGGTATAAATGCAGCAGGACCAATCGAGTATCGATATTAAAAGGGGATTTTCTGGCGACCAGCTATGATATTGTAACAAAATATGTCTCTTTGGATTGAGCACTCGAGTATGGGAAGGTCAAAAGTACTGGAGTAAGAGTAATCATGAACTTGTATGAAGCCAAATATGCCTAATTTGAGCGCTAAAAATTATAATTTATGGCAGCTTTTATTTTCTTCATAAGCAAGAGAGGAATTAAAATGCGCCTTTTCACGCCTTCCCACAAGGTACCCCGAACGGGTAGGAAAAGGTGAGCAGGTTGTTCCTTACATTATACACACCAACATTCCACCAGAGATATATTTTAGGTCCTAACGTGACAGAGTCCATCGACGCAACTGAAGCACGACTATACATGAATTGAATTTATTCTCAAACGTATGCAGGATTCCTCTCTATGTTTTCCTCCACAGTAAAGCTCGCTGTTTGACTAATCACTGGATTTTTTTATTTGAATTACTTCTTAAAAACAATTGTGGTTAGGGATGGGTATTGTTTGTCTGCTTGTAATGTTGTAATCTTGTTAATTTATCTTACAAGATCAAGAATCGAGAAAAGATCTTACAAGAAGTCAGGTCATCAGTCAGGGATTTTGGGTTTTATTGCCTAAAAATTCTGCCAAATCCGATATGTTTTTGTTTGACAAATTAACTAGCTATGTACCTACGTTATTAAATATTCACTGTTCAATTCAAGAGATAACTCCCTACAAACAAATTGTTACAAATGACAACCGTTACCTCTTACTTTATTTAAATTTAAGGGTTGCCTGTAGCTATGCAGGTTTCCTCTCGATGTTTTCCTTCACCGTAAAGCTCGTGGTATGAGTAATTATCGTACTTTAGTTTAGAAATCCTATCTACAGTCGAAATTCGAAAAATTCCTTGCATTCTTTGCCTGCTCGAAACATGTTTGTGTAGAAATCTAAAAGTGTCTCTAAGTGTTTGTAATGTAGATATCTCAATGTAACAACATTAAAAAGAACAATAAGAAAATTGCGGAGTAGTAGGAGTGTACAATATCTTTATGCTTTCAATAACACAATGAAAATGTACACAGAACTTTTGTATCGGTGCAAGGTTGGAAAAAGTCCTTTACAATAACTACGAGTACACACTTAAACCCACCATTACCTCGTTTTATGGCCAATAAAAGTGATAAACTCCAGAAGTAATGCGCCAAATAAACAGATTCCTTGTTGTTTTGTTAAGTTTTCTCATGTTCGAATTTTGAATGGAGATCGAAGTTCGTGTGGTAGGAATTATAAGGTCGAGATTCCAGTGCTTGTATTGATTCTTGATATCAATGCGTCGCTTTTTTGTATGATCTTGAAGTGGCATTGTTTTGAATGAATTATATACACATATATCCTCACGCCTTCCCACAGGGGTCCTCGAAGAGGTAGGCAGAGGTGTAAAGTAGTATCCGAACACCCACTTTCCGCCAGAGATATATTTTAGGTGCCGACGTAATACATGGCAAGTCCATTGCCGGTACTCAAGCAAGACTATACATTTTTGAAATTATTCTCAAGCGTATGCAGGTTTCCTCTCGGTTAAACACCGAGAGGAAACCTGCATACGCTTGACCGTAAAACTCGTGATATGTCTAATCACTATAATGAAGATTTCTAGTCTTGACTAAAGAAAAAAATACTATAATTTTGTATTTGCAATGTCTATCTGATAATAATTTGGAATTCAAATTAAACATCGCGCAATTAAATAAGCATGAATGTGACTTTCAATATGAATTTTAAGTTGTTTAAGAAGACCATATTTCCTCAAATTGAATCTTTAGCATCTCGGACATAAGATTGAGTATATCTAAAATTATTACAATACGATCTTATCACCATGTTAATAAAGCTCATATTCATTGTTACAGGTACGGATAGATATAGCAGTCAGGTAGATCGTGACATGAGATTTCGTTACACGCGGAGCGGCGCGTGCGGCGCTTTGCATCTCCTTGCGACATGTAATAGTGCATTAAACTAGAGAAAATTAATATGTTCAAGGCTTTGTTTTTATTGTTTAATATAAAAGAGTAGGTTTCGTATACAATCGTCGCCGTCCTGTTCAGTGACATGACGTGACGTGACATGACGCCGGCGGCAAGGGATAGTCACAAGACTTTATGTGAAGTAGGGCATAACGGGTTTCCCGTTCGAATTTGGAGCTGCCCGACTGGGGCAGTACCTCCACCTTACAGAAGTCCGTAGCCGGAGAGGGTTTCCAATAATAAGCTCCTTGGGGAGGGGGGAGGTTGTTGTATTGTGTTGGCAGCAGAGGGATTAGTATAACACAGCTGTCCGAGCACAGAGTGGCAGCGCTCAAGTGATACTTCGGTATGCTAGTTTGCCAGTCTTTTTGTATAAAAAAATATCTATAAAAGTTCTAACAATTTCAAAACACTAGTAATATACAACCATATTAATTACTGTGACCGTTGAACATTAGGGAGGTAATTTTTGTTACACCAATCCTGTATACATGCAAATTTTACATAATATAAAGAATACAAATACGTTTCGAGATCACTTCATTTAAGGTTGTAATAATTTTATTTGTTCAGTAATTCTATAGGGCTGACTGCCATACGTCGCGGCAGTTGGTTAGAGTTAAATCACAGAACGAGTAAGATTTTATTACTTAGGGGTATATTCTAGTGGCTTCTTAATTTATCTTATATTGGATACATAGTATATACTCTTACAGAGTAGGTAGAGAGAGTAAAGTACTAGTTCTCTCTAGACTTGTATGGGTGAGTTCCTGTATAGCTTAGAATTACTAACAGAACCTATAAGTACCATTATAATATAAATATAAAATATATAATATATCCTCACGCCTTCTCACAGGGGTCCCCGAAGGGGTAGGCAGAGGTGTATAGGTAATACCTACACACCCACTTTCCGCCAGAGGTATATAAGGTGCCAACGTGACAGATGGCGAGTCCATCGCCGTTACTCCAGCACGACTATATATACGCCTTTTAATTTCTTCTCAGACGTATGCAGGTTTCCTCTCGATGGTTTCCTTCACCATTAAGCTCGTGGTGTGACTAATCACTGTACTTAAGTTCAGAAAAACTCATTGGTACAGTTGGGATTCGAACTTGCGACCTTTGCGTCGGTCACCACGGATTTAAGTACCATTATTATTGAAAAAAAAAATGATTAAATACATGATAAGATTTGAACTAAGTTGAACTAAAGACTAACTAATTAGGTGAGATTAGATCTATATATGCCTTCCAACTACGACCCCCGAAGTGGTAGGCAGAAGTGTGTATGAAGAACCCACAATCCCACTGTTCACGGGAAATATATATTTTTTACCAACGTGACAGACAGGGGAGTCAACCGCCGTTACTCAAACACGTCTATACACACACACCTCTTTGAAATTCTCCTTAAACGTATGCAGGATTGCTCTCGCTGTTTAGTTTCACCGTATAGCTCGTGCTTATCTAATAAAATTAAATAAATACGAATTTACAAATAATATGACGGCCCTTTTGTCACAGGTTCGATTCCCGCTGAGGGCAGATATTTGTGTGAAGAACACGAGTATTTGTACCTCAATCTTGGATGTCGTATGCATCTATATATATTTATATATAAGTAAATACGATATATTATTATATCGTTGTTTAGTTACCATAAGCTTTGCTTAATTTGGGGCCCTATCAATTTGTGTGCAATTTTTCCAAGGTATTTATTTATTATTATATATTTTTATCTATCGTACAAAGAAAAGAGCAGTTGCATTGTACAGTGTTATTTGAATAGACCCCTGAACTAAGTCAGCTTCGGACAGTAGGGTATCCAAAATAGCAATAAATTAAAGCATGCAAATAAATCCATTATACTTATTCATGGCAAGGAATGCCTGACAGATTGTAAGATGAACACATCTTGTGTAGCGGTGGTCCCGATTTGACAATATAATAGAGAAAGCGAACGAAGCTTATTTTATTTCAATTCCTTGCATCGTTCCGCTGATTTTAGTGTAGAGTATATAGTACCTACTGCGGACAATGGATGGCAATTTTTTTTATGTTGGAGATCTGTTTTAGTTACATAAGTGTATTTTAGCATATAGAAAGATCTTTAAATATAGATATAATGTGTATAAATCGAACCCTGATGACCGAATTCCGTAAGTGATCATCTGCAAAGAAGTGATATGCAGATTCATACCTTGGTTTGGACCATTTGAAATTACTGAAATACTTTCTACACTTCACAATACTTCTAAGATATACAATCTTAGAAGTATGCTCACACGTATGATAACGATATTAAATGAAGGTTAATAAAGCCATATTTACTTGTATGGGTAGTTAAACCCTCAGCAAAAAAGCTGGAGTAGCTGTGCGTGTCACGATATTGGTTCTGATTTTATTTTACAGCAGCGAATCCTGGGTACATCAGAGGAAGCATGAAAAAGTATGAATGCAGTTGAGATGCGTTCCCATCGAAAAATGTGCGGTACTAGATTCGAAAGTGTGTGGAAGAAGAGGCAGAAGAAGACGACGATCCAACTACCTGGATCACATCGATCGGACACCCCAGGATAGGAACGTTAAGAGTACACAGAACTGACGAGCATATACGGATATAATGTTGCATGTGGACGAAGCAAATGAGGTCTGTAAGCTTCTCGGTGACTCATTTCGATGATGTGTGTGTGTGTGTGTGTGTGTGTGTGTGCGCGCGCGTGTGTGTGCGCGTGTGTGTGTGTGTGTGTGTGTGTGTGTGTGTGTGTGTGTGTGTGTGTGTGTGTGTGTGTGTGTGTGTGTGTGCGTTGTTAGTGTGTGTGTGTGCGTTGTTAGTGTGTGTGTGTGCGTTGTTAGTGTGTGTGTGTGCGTTGTTAGTGTGTGTGTGTGTGTGCGTTGTTAGTGTGTGTGTGTGTGTGTGTGTTGTTAGTGTGTGTGTGTGTGTGTGTGTGTGTGTGTGTGTGTGTGTGTGTGTGTGTGTGTGTGTGTGTTACCTTTATCCCTTAAAAATCGTCGATCCTGTAAGATCATAGTTATTGCCGTGGGTATCAAAGATTGCAGATGGCCTAAAGTGTTGATGGGTATGACTTTATTTCATTTATAAGATATTAATACTTATGTAGGCAGGGTCATGACACGCCGAATTTGACATTAAAACGAGCCAATTAAGTCTAAACACGTCTTTAATTTGAATGTCAGTGTGTCACAGCATTTTAGTGTCGGGCAACAATTTTACATACAATTTATTTCTTAATTGCCAAGAAGTTTTGATAATCACATGATAAGTATTAATGAAAGGTCATGTAAATTGTGATGTTATTAAGAAAATAAATTTAAGAAAATAATAAAATATTTATATCCAGTTTCATACATACAGTTTTTTATTTTTATAAAAAAATATCATGATATTTATTATAAATGTATACTGAAGGACTAGTATCCATGAATAAATAAAAAGAAAACAATCGCGCATGAAAACCTTTATTTAAAGAGAGTAGGTAATTATCCTAACTTGTAAGTCCTTCGCCACCACCCCAGCACGACTGTACATAAGTTTTTGAAGTTCGTCTCAAACGAAGGTTTCCTCTCAACGTGTTCGCCGCAAAGCTTGTTGTGTAACTAATCACTGTACTTTAAGTAAAAAAACTCATTTACCAATGAGTTTTTTTACTGTACCCAGTAGGGATTCGAACTTGCAATCTTTGTGTTGCAACTACACGAACCACCCGGCCACCACGGCACTTTTTGTGTTGTGTACAGGTAATAATACGTTACTCTTTGTATTGCGAAGAGTCTTGTTCTGTTCGCTTCAATTTATTTGAACTATTAACCTTTACACTGTAGTATGATGAGGCAAACAGCACGGATTAGCGATGTTTCATCATAGACTTGGTAGCGTGTTAGTCGTCGTAAATTCACCTCTTCAAAGTAAAAGGCGCTTGTGTAACTTTTGGATACGGTAGGATCTCTTCTATCATCTTTATTGTGTTTACAAGCAACCCGCCCGGCTTCGTACGGGCTGCAGAGCATATTATTCCTTCGCATTTTGAACCTTCCAATTACACTAAAAGAAATCAAAGCATCCAGTCAGTATCCGGCCGTTCGCTCCAAAAGTATGTTTAATATAGCGCTTTTTTGTTATTTTTTGGATATTCTCTCGACTACTAGTCTCATGATCCGAGCACCTGACCATGAAGTTGAGACCGCGGGTTCGATTCCCGCTGAGGGCAAATATTTGTGTGATGAACGCAAGTATTTGTACGTTTGTAGTTGTCTCGCTACCAAAGAACAAGCTTTGCTTAATTTGGTACTACGTCAATTGGAATGTTACTTGTTTTACTCTTCCAAATCGAGAATTAACCCTTGATTTTACTTTCCGTACCTCAAAGATATATCATAGAACAAAAAATAGCCACATTCATTGTCCGTCAGCAATGAATGGTCTTGCAAAAGTGCGCGAGCGCAAGTGACAAGCCACCGCACATTGTATTCACTAGTTCTTATTGAGCTGCCTACATCCATGCTGCCTACCGCTTTACCCACCCGCTAAGACCTGTTAACGGTTGTTAAGAATAGCTTTTTGAATACATTCACATAGCTCTATAATATATAGATATTTTTAGCTCTGGAGCATTTAGGTGTAAAGGAATTATTTTTGAAATATACCTATTTAAAACCAGCTGTATCCCGTGGTTCCACCCACTTGAATTTGATATCATTGATGAAGTTTTGTTTTAATATTTTCTGAAATAAAAATATCCTATGTATTAATCAGCTAATGACTTTCCTCTGCGCTAAATTTCATCTACTCGTACTTTTCGTTATATATTTTATTTCGTTATAATTATAATATGGTGATATATATAATACGGTGAAGGAAAACATCGAGAGGAAACCTGCATACGTCTGAGAAGAAATTCAATGGCGTATGTATAGTCGTGCTTGAGTAACGGCGATGGACTCGCCATCTGTCACGTTAGCACCTAATATACCTCTGGCGGAAAGTGGGTGTGTGGGTATTACCTATACACCTCTGCCAACCCCTTCGGGGACCCTTGTGGGAAGGCGTGAGGATATATATATTATATTATTATATAACAGTATTCATAATTTATATATCAATAATTGTACCCATAAATATAAATTTAACATAAAAAAATTACGTTTGTATAAATTTCATCAAATTCAAGTTCCTATCGTCCTTTACGTTCTATCGCTGTGAATACACGAGTAACCCAAGCACCCTTATACTGTATCACACGCCACACCCACTAGGGTGCATGAGAGTAAGTAACATCCATCCGCCAAGCGCCATACATCACGACCCACACGGCGTGTGCACGCTCCTCATAAATACGAGATACGTCATGATGGCTGGGTGTGACCGAAACGCGCGCGATCCACGATACCCTTTATAATGCAATAAATAACGCGATATGTGGACGCGACACCTACTTACTTACGTGGCGATAAGGAATACTTTGGCGTGTGAAAGCTAAGGTGTCATATTTTTTTTAATTTTTACTTAGGGTAAATCAGAGATTCAGAGGATGGGTTTGGTTGCTTGTAACGCTTGGAAAATTCCTTATATGCTTAAGTAATTAAATGCTAGAAATAGAGAATAAAAATAAAAAATATTCATGTCTGTAATACTAACAATTCTAATATATATATAGTAGTAAGGCTAAATTGTATCTAATACCTCCTACTCGCAAAATGTGGGCTGGACTTATGTCTGAAATATTTTTATATATTTATTTTTTAATAAATTAAATATATATAAAGAAATATTTTAAAATTATTACTATTTTTATATAAATATAAGTTTAAAAGCCTCGGTAGTTTGGCGGTAAAAATAGTCGCCTGCAAGGCCAATTGCAAGTTTACTTGAGAAAATGAGGGCGAAATCTTGACCTTAAAAAACCCCTCGTACCATGGTTTATATCTTTAGAAAAATTTCCTTCCCACATGGATGCATGAAGTGGTAGGCTGAGGTGCAGTAACAACCCTTTTCGCTGTAGATATATTAAGGTGTCATCGTGACAGAAGGCGACTTTATGTAAATGGTACTTAGCTCGTTTCAAATTTCGAATGCATCAATGCACCTTTTCGCAACGCCGACTAATCATATTTTGGCAGTGAGCCTGGCTCTAGCCAGTGCCGGCATGATAAGGGTGGGTTATTTATAAATATTTTGTCGGTTACTTAATGCACCGTAATGTATTTGCATAATTTCGTCACGATTGCGCTTCGATGTGCTGTTGAGATCCTCTGTGCATCATCTCTTTGTGTTTGTGTGAGCTTAAGATTACAAGAGTAAAGTATTTTTTTAATTTATTTTATGTAACGGCCGTGGTGGCCGACTGGTTTGAGTAGTTGCCTGTAACACAAAGTTCGCAAGTATGAATCCCAACTGTACCAATGGGTTTCTCTGAGCATAAGTACAGTGATTAGTCACACCGAGCTTTACGGTGAAGGAAAGCACCATCATCAGCAGGAAACCACCTCACATATGAAAATAATTTCAAAGAGGTATGTTTAGTCGTGCTCGGAAAAAGACGCGCCATCTGTCACGTAGACACCTGATATGACGAGCGAAAAGTATAACTAGTACGTACACTATAACATACCTCTGGCTACTCCTACGGGGACCCTCGTGAGAAGGCGAGAAGATATTAAGTTGTTAAATTTTCACATGCTATTGTTTCGGTGTTTTCTAGTTAATAAGGATATTTGAAATATTGTGACTACAATTTATAGGTAAAACACTATGCTGCGTATTTTACTATCTTCTTACTAATATTATAAATGCGAAAGAAGAATGCTGAAAGTTGAAATGGTGATTGCTTATAGGTACCTACAGACAGGCTATATTTGAATCCTGAAAAATTCAAAGTTCTAACATTATAGAGTATGTTGCTGTTTCACGGCATGCTTAGCAGCAGTTGAACCGATTCTAGCAGGAAAATAAATAAGCTACTTTTTCGAATTCCACGCGGGCGAAGCTGCGGGCGAAAGCTAGTATTAGAATAAATGTATGTCAAAGTGAGCTCAATTGACAGTCATAGTTCTTACCTACAAAACTTGTAAGATGTATCAGCTGTCACGCATAATAGTTACGAAAAACATTAATTTTAATGTGACAGCTTTGATCACTAGTCACATTTAAAACATATATCCGTTTCTTTTCTGGGAAGAAAGGGATTTACAAGGCAGCTCAAACATCGCACCTCGCCACGGGGGGCGACACTGTTACACTTTGACCCACTTCGAAGCTCCGGCTCTTGAGTTAATTAGTATGATCATGTCAGTCGTTATGAAGAGTCTTTCGTAAAATACATATTCATACATATATATCACTGTACTGAGTAGGAGGGACGAACGAGCTTTTTCCTAACCACGTGCAGTATAACATCTGAAAAGAAATTACTCACCGTATATTCTTACGAGTTGAGCTTGAAAGATGTGCGTGTCTGGGAAGTTGAGTTGAGTTGAATATACTTTTGGCGTTAATTTGGTGACAGTGTCATTAGACGTAGTCTTCTCATACATCAAGCAGACACTTTTGCATATCTGATTTTCGCTCTTAAGGATCTGTTTAGTTAAACCTTTTTACCGACTTAAATCTACGGTATATATATATATATATATATATATATATATATGTACCGTATATTTAAGTCGTGTCGTGTCCGATCTGACTTAACATGCATTTTATTACCGCCCCATTCACCTTACGAAAGACCCGCGTATAACTTCTTTTGGAAGATTGAAGTAAGCGAATTAAATTATAAAATAAGCTACTATTCAGTGCTTGATTCCGTAAAAGTTATTTATAACTTGCGTTATGTTAAAAAATATCCGTCCAGAATATCACATTACGGCTCGGTAATTTTCGGCAGTGTTCGGTACCGTTCGGGCATGTTACGTTAGCGGGAATGATGGGATTTATGAGGTAGCTCAGGACCGTAGCACCACGGGTGGTGGCACCGTTACTCTTTGACCCAGTTTGCGTTGCGGGACCTGAGTTAATGATCGTAAATTGATAAGGGTGAATGGTAAGGATGCATGATTGAAGTGCTCACTGGGTGCGTGATCACAAGTGACGCAGCAGGAATGTAAGTATCACAACCGTATAAATGGGCAAGTTACATTGTTTTTTTATACCTTGAGTGGTAAACAAGCATGCTGCCCGCCTGATGGTAAGCGGTTACTGCAGCCTATAGACGCTTGCAACACCAGATTATCTATCGCGCGCTGCCGAGCCTGCAGGAATCTTTTCACACCCTTCTTGAAGAACTCGATGCTGAACTCTCCAGGGAAAACCTCAACGGGGAGCTCACTCCACAGCCTGAGCGTTCGCGGATTGAAACTCCTTTGGAACCGCGCAGTGCGAAACTTTTGTACCAAGGTATGGGGATGAATTCCCCATCTATGGCGAGAGGTGTGGTGGTGGAAGGTGGAAGTGGGTATCATGGCTTTGGCTTTGGTTCCAAGGATTTTTAAATTGTATAAATATCAGTGTTTAAGCCTTACTGTGAAGAAAAACAACGAGAGGGAACCAACATACGTTGAGACGAAATTCAATTATGTATTTGTACCTACATACAGTTCTGCTTGAAAACTAGTGTAGGACACGTCATCTGTCACGTTGGCAACTAAATATTATATCCGGTGCGAATTGGGTGTTACACCTCTTTTCGGGGACCCTTGCAGGAAGGAAAGGAAAACGTAAATAAATAAATTGAATTTCTTTACCTGCGAGGTCATGTTGACACAAATACTGCGGTAAACGTGGGTGTTACGGCGTGAAGATATCAATATGATTTATGACATTAATTATGCTATCCATCCAACATGATATTTCCATTACCATAAAGCACAATATTCCTCATCACCAGTTCCTAAGCGTACCTTTAACTGTCCCTTTGTAACGGTACCCATCGGAATATTGCGATCTCTTGAACTTACTGCGCGTGTAACCGAACACTACATTTCCTTATAAAAAAAAATAAACCCACTAACCAAAATTTTGTTGTTAATTCTGAACCATTTTCAACCTAAAGTACTGATGTGTAAGATACACATTGACTGCAGAGATGAAATGGTAAAGATTCACAAAAATCTTGCCTCCTACGTACAGCCGCCAAAAAAGTTATTTGTCTCGTCCGTTTAGTGAACAATGAACCGTTAAACTTCGAGCCAAGTTCTGTATTTTATTGCTTTACTACTGTGCATTTTACTTTACCTTGAAATCTGGCATATTATCACGTCGAGTCCCTAACAGGGTAGGCAGACAGATTGGAGTGCCAGTTCTAGCTGGACCTACATGCATTAGTCCGTATTCATCAGTCTCTTCATACATGTTCGCCAGTTTTGAGTACTCTTGACGTTCCTATGAGTATCCGATCCGAATTTCTAAAGATTTTTTTTTTTACTTTTGCATTTCAATGGACCAAGCAAACATTTATAAATTTTTATTAGCAATATTACTTTGCTACATCGGAGTGCAAAATACAGAGTATTACGAAATTTTATGGTCGCATAAATTGGACTACGTCACCGATAAATATTTATTTATGATTAATACGATAATAATTAATTACAATAAATATGCTTTCGTTTCGGCCAACTTTCGCATTTCTACGAACATGTTTGTAATTTGTTCGATTCTGAGATGGTTAGGGTTGTCAAAACATTTTGTAGCTATGTAGAGTAATTTTTTTTAATGGTGGGCAACTTAGGAGTGAATTTATGTCCGTCTTGGGACGGGGGGCTTACCACCAGGCACCATTGTTTGTAATCTTAGCGGAAATAATATTTTTTTCGTATAGTAAACCACTATATAATGCCTATATTTATTGTGTATATAAAACATCTAATACGCCTGCCTCTTTTTTTTTCAAATAAATAATATATGGTGATGGTAGGAACTTATGATATATATGCAATATGCTAATAATGTTGGTCAAGAATAGAAACAATTGAAAAATCGGTAAGAAATTCACGAACGACGTCGAATAGCGAATACGTGACAGCCCTAAGCACTGATTCTCAGGAAGAAGACAGATGACCCGCGGAAGCGTTTTCAATCGAACTGTAACGTTATAAATAACAACTGGTACGCAAGTTGAAATGTATTTTTTTTTTTCATACCTGAAGAATTTATGCGTTCTGTTATCGTAATTAAAGATTGAAATACGATTTAAAAGTTACACCGAGCAGTTAAGTTCAGGCTGTATGGGTGGTTTGATTAAAAGAAGGAACGCGGAAGTGCATTCTTAATTCAAAAACTATTTACAAAGGAAATGCTTACATAATATTCTGTGTTAAAAATATTTGAATACTTTGACAATGTACTTGGAAAGTTTATTTGGCGTATTTTCCGATAACCTAATCTAAGTCTAGAAAGAACTGGCGCTCTATACTCTCTGCCTACCCCGTTAGGGACTTGGCGTGATGTTATGTATGTATGTATGTATGCTTACATTGATGTCACGTATACATTTATCACGCCGTCACGGGGTAGGCATGAGGAGGACCTATCGCTTCATCCACACCCATCAGTGTCTTCATACATGCTCACCGCTTTTGAGTAGGTGCTCTTGATGATTTCTTCTTTGATATTCGATCTCAAATCGATCGAACATCGTACTAGGTAGTTGGATCTAGCTTTTCTGTGCCTCTTCATACTTCATACATGTGCTTCATACATATACCACTATGTAAATGAAACAGATACGTCGATTTTAGGGATCCTTATTACATACCTGTTATGTCGTGAAACAATTTAGAAATTACTTTTTATCGGTTGAAGATCTCAATTTGAAAAGTTAAGTGTTGTTTTAATCGTTTTGTTGTAATCAATGCAAAGTTTTAATAACGATGTATCGCTTCATTGCATTCGGGAGGGTGTGATTTTTATTTGCGATTCTTTCGATTTTTAATCGATTCTTTTTTTAAACAAATTGCAAATTCATTTCGGGATTGTGTTATAAGTAATAGGTTTTCAAATGAGCGCCGCTTTCTGTATATATCAGGCGAATGTCGACTTTGGATAAATAAGTAAATTAATGTGAGGATTGCGTGTGCGAACCAATTTTGATTCATCCAGTGCGTTCGGTACTAACAGTCGTAAAGCATCGTAGCTATCAAAATATTTGAATACAGAATACTTTGACAATGCTTGGAAAGTTTCTTTGGCGTATTTTCCGATAACGTTATAAATTTTACTATACCGAGCCCGAAAACCATCTAGACGTAAACACATCGAGAGTAAATCTGCAAACTATTTAGCAGTCAATAATGAAGTTTAGAAAATTAGAAGTCATAATGAAATGTTTAGTCTAATGTTTAATCTTGAATTGCCATTACCTCCCCTGCCAAGTTGACCTGTAAATGAGGGTGTTGATCTACTTACTCCTTCGAGGATCTTTGTGGGTAGGCGTGAATATATGTATAATTCTTCTAAAACTTCAATTATTTCATCAATTATTATTATATATATATATATACCCTCACGCCTTCCCTTAAGGATCCCCGAAGGGGTAGGCAGAGGTGTATAGGTAATACCCACACACCCACTTTCCGCCAGAGGTATATTAGGTGTCAACGTGACAGATGGCGAGTCCATCGCCGTTACTCAAGCACGACTATACATACGCCTTTGAATTTCTTCTCAGACGTATGCAGGTTTCCTCTCGATGTTTTCCTTCACCGTAAAGCTCGTGGTGTGACTAATCACTGTACTTAAGTTCAGAAAAACTCATTGGTACAGGCTGGATTCGAACTTGCGACCTTTGCGTCGCAGGTAACTGCTCGAACCACTCGGCCACCACGGCATCAATTATTATTGTTACATAATATAACGCTAATAATTAGACGGCCGTCTGGTCTAGTGGTTAGAACTCCTTACTAGGAAATTAGCGTTCGCGGGTTCCAATCCCGCTAAGGGCAGATATTTATATGATAAAAATATTTGTACCTTAGTCTTGGATGTCCTAACTATTTATGTATATATCTATCTATATAAGTAAATACGTATACAATGTATACGTATTACTTTGCTTTGCTTAATTTGGGACTATGTCAATTTGTGTTGAATTGTCCCAAGGTATTTATTATCTTTTATTTATAATCGTAACTCCTGAGTTAAAATTTAAATTCTAGATATTTTGAGTTCAACAGGCGTCGCTATTTATTCTATTAAATAAAGATGGGTGTGTGGGTATTACCTATACACCTCTGCCTACCCCTTCGGGGACCCTTGTGGGAAGACGTGAGGATATATTATTATATATTATTACAAGCACTAACTGGACCTTTTAAATCTGACAGATACTGTAAGTTCAATTGTATCGCGCCATGTTTAACAGATTATCTAAAATAACAGATACTGAATAAGGCGTGTGTGATGTCACAAGATGAAGAACGAAACCAATACCTTAGGCGGGGTCGATGCACTAGCTTTACACCTTAAAAGGGATCTATTATCATGCTTGTCACGTAACTTAAAGACAGTGTCATTGTTTTTATATAATTTGGGCGTGAGAAAAAAATACTATAGTTAGCTGTTCATTTATATACACAAAATAATTTATATAAAAAGCCGTGGTGGCCGAGCGGTTCGAGCAGTTGCCTGCGACGCAAAGGTCGCAAGTTCGAATCCCGACTGTACCAATGAATTTTTCTGAACTTAAGTACAGTGATTAGTCACACCACGAGCTTTACGGTGAAGGAAAACATCGAGAGGAAACCTGCATACGTCTGAGAAGAAATTCAAAAGGCGTATGTATAGTCTTGTAACGGTGTAGTGCTTGAGTAACGGCGATGGACTCGCCATCTGTCACGTTGGCACCTAATATACCTCTGGCGGAAAGTGGGTTTGTGGGTATTACCTATACACCTCTGCCTACCCCTTCAGGGACCCTTGTGGGAAGGCGTGAGGATATTATATTATTATAATTTATATAAAAATATTTTTATACCACTTGGGTGGCAAGCAAGCGTGCGGCCCGCCTAATGTAAGCGGTTACCGGCGCTTATGGACGCTTGCAACCACCTTCTTTCGCGCCTCAAAGGGGTCCCGAAGGGTAGGCAGAGGTGTGCAGGTAGTACCCACATAATGATATCCTGTAGGAGATTGATTTTAAGTGCTAACATGACGTAACATAGACATGATAGATGGCGAGTCCTCAAAGCAACTCAAGCACGACTTTACATTCTTTTGAACATGATCTTCATCAGCACATGGTGAGCGAAATAATTTCTTATTACTAGCAGTAAACGTAGGATTAAAGTAAAATAATAATATTTAGAACATAGATAGTACATATGTAAACTACTACCACTATAATGGTTTCCGTGTCTCGGATAAATCTCAAGATATTGCACAATATTCAATACATTTAGATTATGTAACAAAATTGGTTACCGATTTTGTTATGCATCTTTATTACGCGCTCAATATTTGTTGATAATGTCAAGAATTCATTTGAATATGTGGAATACGAGTAGATATTTTATGGTTTTAATGGATTCACTTAATAATAGCACATTAACAGATCACGGGCCGTCTCACCTACTGAAAACGTATTTTTCATACAAAATGTATTTTGTTCACTTGTAACAAATATTAAAGCTGTGGCTTAGTTGTTCGTGTAATCGTCTACAACACAATTGCTAGTTTGAATCACGAGGGTGCCTATGAGTTATTATGAACTTAGTATATTGAGTAACCATGCCACGAGCTTTACGGTGAAAGAAAACGTTGAGAGAAAACCTACATACGTTTGAGAATACACTCAAAGACGTATGTATAGTCGTGTATATTGTCAATGTTATGAGTTTACACGTGAGTTTTTAAGTTTATATTATGAGAACTATTTAGGTGAAAACTTGATAGTTGGCAATTTCTTATGTACTTACTTACTTAGCTTTAAAACTCTCCAAATATATATTTAAAATACATTACTACTTTTATCGGAAACGGTTTTTTATCGCCTCATTTAATATTTAATGTTGTTTTCGTTCTATTGATTTATAAAACCATTGATTCGATACGATAGGGAGATCAAGCCTTTCAATATTTACAAAGACATCGTTTTTTTCTCCTCGTCGCTGTCCAACGCCGTATCGTTAGCGGCATTATGTATCGTTAGCGATATTGAAATATATATCGTTAGCGTATCACTATAATTAATTTGAATTGAATGACCATTGATTGCTGTATAGCTGCTGTGCTATGATTGCAGATAGGTTTTCTATTGATTTAAAGGTATATCTTAGATCTCGCAATAGAAAGTATCAAATCTTTCTCTGAGCTTCAGTAAATATACAGACAGCCGCGGTGGCCGAGTGGTTCGAGGTGCCTGTGACACAAGTGCGATCGCAAGTTCGAATCCCGACAATTCTAATAAGTTTTTCTATGATTAGTCACGGTACACACAGAAGTCATTAGTCATTAAACAGTGAAGGAAAACATCGATAGGAAACCTGCATACGTCTGAGAAGAAATTCAAAGGCGTGTGTATAGTCGTGCTCGAGTAACGGCGATGGACTCGCCATCTGTCACGCTGACACCAAAACATATCTCTGGCAGAAAATGGGTGTGCGGGTACTACCTATACATCTCTAGCTATCTCTTCGGGGACCCTTGGGAGAAGGCTTAAGGATAAATATATTATACAAACATATCTTTACGCCCAGGATGGCGCTCTACCCTCTGCCTACGCCGTGAGAAACTTGGTCTGATGATACGAGGTGTGAGGTAGGTATGTATGTATGATTTTTATATTTGAAATGGGCACAATATGTATTTATAAAAAGTACCTGTATCGTCGAATAGGTCCTTCTAGGAAAGATGCAATTTGTGGTTTTGCAGTCCGAGTGGCAATGGCGATAATTATCCGATGTGTGCACGAAACGAACCAAATTCTTGAGATGTTGCCTCATCATCCAAATAGGTAGCACTTCGATTGAAATAAAGCCCGCATTGTCGGTAACAAAGCACGAATCCCACGTAAGTCAATAAAAACAAATTATTATAGAATTTATTCCACCAAATAGACAAAGAAATTATTATGCTCAGGTGTAATTGGTTATTAATATTATAAATGTGAATGTAAGTTTGTTTGTTACGCTTTCACGTCAAAACTTCTTAACCAATCATCATGAAACTTTGTACACATATTCTTGAAGGTATTAAAAGTAACATAGGATACTTTTAAATGAATTATTTTTTACCAAAGATAAAAAAGTCACGCCGACGAAGTCGCGGGTACAGCTAGTTGGTTATAATTAGGCGTTAGTCGGTTCTCGAATGGAACGGAGACATTTGCAACTCATGACGTTGCTAGGCTCCAGAACAGCCTATATTCATGTTAAGCAGGCCCATGCCTGTTATTGGTGCACATTTTATTTAACGGTAGCGGCTTCTGAGTATGATCGATGGAAACATTATAAATGCAGTTGAGACGCGGTGCCCTGTGCGGTGCGGTGTTTTGATTCCTCTGTGAAGAAATTAGCTATGCACTTAAAATATATCTCTGGCGGAATGTGGGTGAATGGGCGTTACCTATACACCTCTACCTACCCTTCCGGGGACACTAATGGGAAGGCGTGAAGATGTTAATGTGAATATTAACAAATAAAATTACGTTTGTTAGGGCATAAATGATAATTTCCCAATGGCGACAATGCGAATTTGCCTACTGGACGAAACAGGGGAAGACGTACCTTCCAACATCGTAGATCAAGAGAACTTCAAACCGGCATGAAGTGTATCTAAAGAGACAGAGGGAAAATGATAATGTTTGTTTGTTTCGGATTTTGTATATACATATACATATCATCACGCCGGTAACGTGGTAGGCAGAGAGTATAGAGCGCCAGTTCTCTATTGACTTACATGCCTCTTTTGCTTCGTCCACATTCATCAGTCAGGGATTTTGTTAATTGTAATCAATATTTAAAGACCACAATATCACAGCTCAAAAAGAGTCTTCATAATATTTTTATTTACAAAATAGCCACTAGAGTCTCACCCAAGGTTGCAATTTATAATAATGAAGCTACTTTATGACTAAACCCTTTCCGTTAAGGTCTATATTGAATTATTAGTACATTCCTGTGATGTCCACTCATTGGACACGTCACAGCGTGGGAAATACCCAGATGTTCGTAATTAAGAATGACGTTAAATGACCTCATTACAATTTATAATAGGCGGGAAGTCCTATTAAAACGGGTTTAGCACCAGATTTGGCTATGAATACTATATGCATCGATAGTGATATCATGCTTCGAACTAGGACGCTAGTTGAATCCCAACCTAAGAAAGCCTTGTACTATAAACACTACTCATAAACTATATTGGTAGTGAAGGGATTAATCCCAACATGAGCTTTACGGTGAAGGAAGACATCGAGAGATAACCTGCATACGTTTGACGTTATGACTCTTTGAAATTAAAAGATGACTCAGGTGACAAAAGGGAATTGAGTTACACCTCTGTCTTCCCGCCGTAGGGAGTCATGAAGCTGACATGTGAAATATGATCTACTTCATAACAATACATCCAAAACTACTATACAAGTAATGTGATTGCCCGATTAATTGGATCTAGGTTAAAGCGTGAGCTTCCATTGCTTTTTGGATCTGACAATCAAAGTATAAACTTAATTTGAACTCATAATAGCATCAGTAATGGTTTGATTTCTTTTTTTTAAGTCATTAAGGTAGCTTGCGGCCGCAAACAAGGTCACCCCGGCGTATGAACGTTGCAACACCAGAGCTATCACTCGCGCGTTGCTTACTCTGCAAAAGCCTCTTCACTACCTTGAAGAACTCTATGATACATACATATCTTCATGCCAAGTCCCTCAGGGGATAGGCAGGGAGAGTAGAGCGCCAGTTATAGCTACACTTAAAAACTTGTTTTGCGTCATCAACATTAATTAATCTTCTCTTACATGCTCGCCGATTTCGTATACTCTTGACATACCTATGCATGGTGTATTCTTTATGGAAAACCTCAGCTACAGGACCTCCTACCTACCTCCTACCTACCTCAGGACAGTCTAACTTAATTCAACTAGAGCGTTCGCGGAAGGAACTTCTTTCGAAACCACAATGTGGAAACCTATAAGTTCATGTTTCTTACAAAAGAAGTGTCGTAACTTTCATTTACTTTCACAAATCACAAATCAATTCAAGGTGTGAACTGGTATTTTACTGAATAAATATTGACATTACAACAATGCAAAGTAAAAGTTTTTTGTACCGTGTCATATGGTAACATGGGTCTGTATGTGCAAATAATATGAAATCTATCGAAAGCTCAGAAATTGTTTTTTTTTTAAATATAACATATATATATGACTGTATATATATATATACAGTAAAATCGTGAAACATCAGTAGCGGACTTATGAATACTGGCTATGTATGTCCCGTGGTTTCACCCATGTAAATTTTGAACAATAATTACTCGAATAAAACATATTCTGTGTTAATTAAACTAAGAAATAATTTCCCCCACAAAAATTCTCTTTTATCATATTAGTCGGATAAAGAAAATATTATTCAATACGAAAAAAAAATTTGAAGGGGTGCCAAAAACCCTACGTTGATATTCATATAATTGAAACTATAACTGATAGATGAATATTTACTCAATACAATTAGATATCCAATAAACATGGTTGTACAGATGTTATCATCAGTCGGATTCTGTTAGCAAAAAATATTGGGTATCATTTAAATAAGATTGGTGGCAATGATTACTTTTTGCGATGCGTCCTTATGGAGAGGTAAGCGAACGGGTTGGTAGCTAATTGAAATGACTACTACTCGGATAAATATTTACTTAAGGATTTTTTTAAATCTACCCATAATGATCGCGGTTTGTGGTTCGAACACAAATATTGCATGTTCGACCAATGAGTTTTTCTGAACGTAAGTACAGTGATTAGTCATACGTGGTTAACGGTGAAGGAAAACATTGAGAGGAGACCTGCATACGTTTTTCCACCTCATCTTTGACCTGCATTTGTCTGAGAAGTAATTCAAAGGCATATGTATAGTCGTGCTTGAGTAACGGCGATGGACTCGCCATCTGTCACGTTGTCTCCTAAAATATATCTCTGACGGGAAGTGGGTGTGTGGGTACACTACCTATACAACTCTGCCTACCCATTTGTTGACCCTTGTGGGAAGGCGTGAGGATATATTATTATATTATCTATGGTGGGTACTACCTACCTACCTCTGCCTCTCCTTCGTGGACTCTGTTTATCTTGTGGGGGGTACCCCACAAGATAAACTCTCCCAAGACAATCTCCATGTTTTAAGAAACACGAAGAAACTGTACACATTGTAATTATTGAATCAATCTAAGTTAATAGTTACTTATTTAACTCCCCAAGTAATAAGGCATAGCATTTTTCAATTCTTTCTTCATAAAATCGTACTTAGATCTACATCAGCTCAGTACGTGGGAGCCCTAGGATACCTAAAACTATTGATTCCACAAACACCAATCGTATATAAATAGCAAAAACCTCGATAAGGATCGACAAGCACATTAGTTAATTTGATCTGCGCCGGCGCATTATAAATCGCGCTATAATAAGAGCATAAAAAGTTTGTTTGCAAAAGAATGTTTTAGTGTTCACGAAAACGTTATAAAATATAAATATAAGTATATAATAAAATATATATATATCTTTACGAAGAAGTGTGTAAGTAGTACCTACACACCCACTTTCCGCCAGAGATGTTTTTAGGTGTAAGTGTGATAGATGGCGAGTCCATTGCTTTTACTCAACTTGTGCGGCAGGTACTTGAACCTGGCGGCCACTACGTCACTTAAATATAATCCGTTATAGAATATTACTCGCTTAAAGGAAATCTGGTCTATCAAGGGTGCGTGTTCGACTCCGGGGCGTTTGGAATAGATGCGTGTACTTTAAAACTTTTTTTTACCGGATATTTTTAGGTTCAAATATGAGAGATGGGGAGTCCATTACCGATTTTCAAGCACGACTATTCATTTTGAAATTAGTTTCAAATGTATATGCAGATTTCACCTCGTTGTAAAGTGGTGAGATTAATAAGTTCAGAAAACTCCTTGCTACAGTCGGGATTCAAACTTTCAACCTTTGCATTGCATGTTGATTACACAAGCCATGCTGCCATCACGACTTAAAATAAAAATGCCCATTGAGGATCGTTGTACTATTTCATATAAAATTGTGTTTGAATTTAGTATGCAAAAGCACGAATTATGACTTTCACAATACCCAACTTGCTAATTAGCCCCACACGTGAGAGGAATCATGTATAAAATCGTCACTGTGCCTCAATCCTACTGCATCATCATATGGCATTGACCTCGTTGTCAAATCGATATTAAGTTGCGCCAGCGCAGTCACTAGTATTATCTGTGCCGACGCGTCTGTGTGACGAACTTGCAATGTATGCACTACGCCTATAATTAACATGTCATCTTTTCACATTTTATTTTCGTTTGTAACCTTAGCATTATTAATTTTAACTTAAGACATTATTATCTTAATTTCAATGCAAATTGCTCTTGTAGCCACCAATTTCGTTTAAGCTTTTTTTTTTTCAAATTAATTTTATTGTATGTATTTCGATTTTGAACGTTCATTAGGCATTTAAAACTACATAACTATTGATCTCGAGGTGACGCGCGCTCCAATGATTGCTTACGACTTAAAATTTAGTCTTACCTCGTTGACACTAGATGTCGCTTGATAAAATTATCACGCGCTATTTTTTGTTTTGAGTAGTTACTATAAATTCGCCCACATTTCATTTCATTATCCTCACGCCTTCCCACAAGGGTCCCCGAAGGGGTAGGCAGAGGTGTATAGGTAATACCCACACACCCACTTTCCGCCAGAGGTATATTAGGTGCCAACGTGACAGATGGCGAGTCCATCGCCGTTACTCCAGCACGACTATACATACGCCTTTGAATTGCTTCTCGAACGTATGCGGAGGTTTCCTCTCGATGTTTTCCTTCACCGTAAAGCTCGTGGTGTGACTAATCACTGTACTTAAGTTCAGAAAAACTCATTGGTACAGTCGGGATTCGAACTTGCGACCTTTGCGTCGCAGGCAACTGCTCGAACCACTCGGCCACCACGTCTATAGATAAGTCGAACGCTGGAAACGCGTTTTGGTTTGTTAATAATTTTGACATTTCAAGACTAATTATTACAAGACGGATGTCTGAAAGGAACATAGACGAGCGGTGTAACTCATAGGCTGGAGAATTATGTACCTAGTTTTCATAAGGCTTAATTGAAAATTCCTTGCACTTTGCATGAGGTTGTCATATAAATTTCTGCTTAAAGTTAACACTAGAAGAATGAAATACAGGGTTCTCTAAGAAGTGTGTGAAAAGATCTTAGAAGCGCCGGCGCAACGCACTCTTTTTCGACCCCTTTTTTTCAGTGATCATAATCTCCGGTAACCGCCGGTATATATTTTATGTGCCAACGTGGCAGATGGCGAGTCCATCGCCGTAACTCGTAAATTTGCTATTTTTTTAATTTTTTAATTAAACTAACAAGCTTACGAGCTATGGCGATACTTAAAGTAGTACCTCATGAAAAATTGGTGAATGTGGACGAAGCGAAAGAAACTGGCGCTCTATTCCCTCGGCCTACCCCATTAGGACTCGGCGTGATGATATACATATAATCTCGCCTCTTTCCCGTAGAAGTCGGCAGAGACCACTTCTTTCCACTTGCTACGATCCTTACATACTTCCTTCGCTTCGTCCACTTTCATTATTCTCTTCATACATGCTCGTCGGTTTAGGGTACTCTTGACCTGACCTTTTTTCAAGACGTCCCTAATGTATGTATGAATAAAAAAAAATTGTTAGCCCTCACAAAATAATGTTATAAAATCGTCAGCCTAGAAAAGATCAGTCTCTACCCAGAAGGTCTATGGATGACGAGCGCAAAGACTACTCGGCATTGACACTAAAGAACTCACGTTCTTGTCAAAATCAGAGAATCTATACATTTCCCGATGACTTCCGTTATGACTAACGTTAATTTCAATAGCCTCTAAAATAATGTGAGAGTGACAAATACGACATTGAAAGCTGACAAGGTTCAGAGGCAACGTTACTTCAGTCGGAAACTGACCTATGATGCCTAGTGCTAATCATAGATTAAAGTATTATTGGTACTTATCTAGGCATTGCTTTGATGGAACTAAATGCATTGCTAAAGGATATAAAAACAATTGAAAACAAGTTCGAAAGGTTTTGTGCGTAAGAAATAAAATTTTGAAACATTACAATTTTGATATTTCTAAAGAGTTGCTTTCTATAAACAAATTTGAATGATAATATCATCAAAATGTTGTTGTAAAATTAAAATTACTAAGTAGTCCTCAGCGAAATATAGTATATTCGTTCAGGAAAGCGACGATAGGAAACCTGCATAATAGTCGTGCTAAAGAAAAGGCCATGGACTCGCCATTTGTATGGTATGTGGGTCTAGAGAGAATTGTCGCTCTATACTATCTGCCTATCCCGTTAGGGACTCGCCGTGTTGTATGTATTTGTCACGTTGCCCCCTAAAATATGTCTTCGGAGAAAAGTTGGTGTGTGGGAACTACCTATACACCTCTGCTTACCCCTTCGGAGACCCTAAAAGAAGATAACTTACCTACATACAGTTTGCTACTACCAAAAAAAATTGGGCAATACCGTAAGGTAAGGTTTTTACCAAAATGTTGAAGCTATATATAATGACTAATTTGGCATTGATTGTTGACGTCACGCATATTCGGCTATTCGGCCGGCCTCCTCGGTCACCAGTGTGACCTTATCGGCATCGCGGAGAAATGACATGCCGCTTACAGATCCGTCTCACCTTTTGTGGACTTCTAGCCCAAGTTATAAGATTGAGAGTTTGCGATCTCGCGGAGTGAAATTACACTAATGGCGTTAATTTATCAGTATTTTTTTAACTTTTACTGTATTGAGTAATAACTCTTGTATAGTTTTTATTATAAAGGAATATAACCTGTGCCAAATTTAAATACATCATAACAAACTTTTGCATTAGTAATATTAGTATTCCTAGTATGGGTGACGTGGTACCTATTTATTTTATTGCGTTGTGTTTTACTGAGAATTAAGTCTCGACTAGTTGTTGAAATTTTATTTAATGAACGCATTCAGGTGACTCCGCCTTATGTTAGCAAATTTGAAATACCTACTAAAGTCTTTCAACCCGCTTAGAGTTTATAACTTACGCCTAATTCCCAGTCTCGATAGGCAAGGTGATTAGTATTTCGGCCGGCGAAGGTGGGAGTCGCGCGCGCAGTCTCTTGCCGCCATCCGCACTGTGCGAACGTTCGCCGCCGGAGCGCGCGTATCGATCTTACGCGCCAATTTCAAATATCGCCGATCTATGCGAATTTTCAATAATCGAACACGTGTTTTTTTTATGTCATCAACAGTGAGTTTTTCAGTGTTGTGTGCCTGTATCATAGTGATCCGCGCAAGCTGAATAGCTTCGTTCCGGAACTGACTTTCACCTCACTACCTACCTTTTTGCAAGCGGTGAGTGTTTTTCGCTTATTTTAATCAGGCGTCGCGTAATTGTCTGCCGTGTTACACAATTTATGTTTTCACTAATGCGCTATTTCGTAATTTTTTTAATGTTTTTTTCTTTATACAACAAAATTTTGTCGTTATTTACAAAGAATGTTATGAAACGCTAATTAAAGTAGTTAGAATGAATTAAATGATCGTTTGTGGTAGAGTTTTAATTTAAAAGTAATTAAGAGGACGAATTGTGTTCGTTGATGTCTTTTGTACGCGCAACCTGCTACTACAGGCGTAGCGACAGGCAAGAACAGATGGGCGCGTGCTAGAACACTTTCCAATAAATTGTATTGTATCCTGAAATGTTTCATATTCAATAATATTATCATAAATTATAATTTTAATGCCACAGTGTACCGTATGTTACAGCATCCAATAATCCGCACTTTTGATAGAATTAATCGATACATACAAACAACTTTACGTAGAAGGCAAATAACGTGTACATGCGTTTAAGAAAAAAAATCTAAATTGCCAAGTCCTTCTTGAGAAACGGAGATTTTGAGGGTGTTATTACCTCTGCCTAGCCCTTCGGGGATCATTGTGGGAAGGCGTGAAGATATAATATGTATATATGTACATACTTATATGAGTTACTACTCAAGCCTCACTTTCATTTATGATTAATTAGAAATGAATAAAGATATTATGTATTTATTTATAAAAAAAAGTATTTATTGCTTTAACGGTCGGCGCCGGCGCCGATCCTGGCAGCTTATAAAAAAGATATATCTAATATATTTGACATTAAGAAGATAGTCGAGAGCAAAATAAATATAGCTTACTACGTCATCATAGGGTTATGAACACTCGAGTATCGACTGTATTTTACTTTGTCGTAAGATTGAATATCGCTGGTCTGTTTATTAAAGACATCGGCGCTTGTGGTGTACTATGTTACACAAAGTTTAGTGGGGAGTCGACGGCGTCTGATATTGAGCAAATATTCACTCATAATAACCTGGGTATACCGAAAACATGACAGATGGCGATACTGTCACTGTTTTCAAAACAAGGATTCTACCGAATTTCTTCTTCTCGCTTAGTCGTGGTGGCCAGGTATTGGGATAATCACTTGAAATGCTAAGATTGCATGTTCGAATCTTGACTGTAGTGACAATTTTTTTCTGACCTTACGTGTAGTGATTAATCACAAGCCCTTCTACTGCGAAGGAAAATGTCATACGTTTGAAAACTATGAAGAGTCGTGTTTGAAAAACGACGATAGACTTGCCATCTGTCACGTTAGGATCTATATCTCCGGCAAAACAGGCCATTGTTAATTCTCTTGAGGTCTTTAGTGGGAAAGCGTGAATAAAGATCTCGTTGTGGTAAAACAGGGCTTAAAATCATACATATCATCACGCCGAGTCCCTAACGGGGTAGGCAGAGATTATAAAGCGCCAGTTCACTCTAGACATGCATACCTCGTTCGCTTCATCCAAATTCAACAGTCCTTTCATACAGACTAGTCGGTTTCGAGTACTCTTAAAATCAGAGAACATATTGGCATAGAGTTGACTTCCAGCTTGCGATCTTGACTTTGCTGCATATTCTACTACTTTCAACATTTATTCCAGCTTTTTATATATTATAAACCCATATAGTCAATGTTTATTAATATGCATAATTTATGAGTATTTTAAAGCGCCAAGGTTACTAAAATTGGTTTCAACACCGAGTGTTTAGTTGGTACATCAATAAAAAGTCGTTAGTTTTATCTCGATGAGGATTTGATAAAGTGGTCTTAATTTACTTAAATTAAAGATTTAGGGTGTGTGGGTATTATTACCTATACACCTCTGCCTATCCATTCGGGGACCCTTGTGGGAAGGCGTGAGGATACATTATTATTATTAAAGATTTAAGAGTTATTTTATTTTTTTCCTGTTTTCTATATTAAATGTAAGTTATTTTATTTACACAAATTTTTATCAACAATTACTCAATGTTGACACAAATTGCATTTCAAACGACCGAAATCTGTTGTTTATGTACATAAAATATATATATATATATATATAATAAAAATACATAAAATGTATATATAATCTACACATTTTTTGGTCTCAAGGCACACCCAGGTTCGCCACCGATGTTACAATAGTTCCTATGAGGTTACTACTATGAGGCTTAATGCCTAGCATTATTTGATAATGGTATACAAATGTTTGGCAATGGGACAAAGGAGTTAAATGGCCCGTTTAGTCCCTTTGTCAAGTGTTTCTGTGACATTGTTAATGCTAACAATACATAACCGATTGAGTAATGTTTGATCGTGTGTGAACTCATTGGTGAATGAATGCGTATCGTGGTTTTGGGGGAATTGGCTCAGCAGTCGGAGGCAACCCTACCATTTATTTATCTGCTTATATGTATACAAAAAATCATAACCATTATAATATACCTTCGCCTTTCCTGACAGTTAGAAAAAGTTAGAATAGCTAGCATATCTAGATTATATTAATTTATATACATACGTGACAGATGGAGAGTACACGTAAACTCGTGATGTGATGTGTATATGTAGTACCATCACACCCAGTATCTTGTCTATCTCTTATATTTTTTAAAGAGGCAGTTTGTTTGTCGGATTTGCTTATCTAAGATCTATATGAAATTACGAATTGTATTTTAATATATTTGTTGCTTAAAATTGTCCGTTTAATGAGAAAACCTATATATATGTAGGTCGTGTTACTACATAAGAGTACGATTAATCAAATTGAATAGTGCCACATATCGTAGTTATATACAGAATGTCACAGATATTGTTAAAATATTATTAAGTCTGTACGAATTGTAAACGAATGTTATTGTTTAATATTTAGGCAATACTGCGGATATAAATAGGTGTTTTTGATGCATTTGTCACAATAACGTATGAAGGTTCTATTAAAGTGTGTTAAACGAGTCTTGACTTCACAAATTATGCAACATGCTTTAAATGTTTGTACATTGTCTTAGCGTACATCGCGCATTGTTTGAATTACATTTCCGACTCTAAAGGCCGGAGGAAGAGGTTCATTTTCATGAATCTTTTCAACTATTATCTCCTTCCGATTCGCTAGAAACGCTAGTTCCGGTTGGGTATGTTAAATGAACAATCGATATTGAACTGTATAGTATTTTAATAAGTATCATTTTATATTATCAGTTGATGATGTTCATTCGTATAGTTTGCATTGAATATAGATATAATAATGATACAGATGCACAAAATTTACAACACAAACAACTGGTTCAGTATGAACCTCAATATAATGTCAGAGAACTAGTGTTTTAAAAACTGGGAGTTACTTTCGCCTTTTATATATTGGTTTTTCTTGGGTTTGTAGATATTTCTTTTAATTTGGTTTAATACTACTGTTGTATAAAAATACGTGACTACTATTATTGCCAAATACGTCTTCGTTCCTGTCCTACACAAGTTTTTCCTACTGGGTAAGCGACAGTGTAATAAACCCCCTTTTGCTCTGGACACAAGATACTATATTATGACGTTGGGACCCTCATTGGACAGGGAGAGAGTAGCTAGTTCTTTACTTACAGATATCTTTTGCTTCATCCACATTCATTAATCTCTTCATATTTTATCGCTTGTTCCGAGAACTAATAATATTGTAGAGGTAATCATATTTTGCATTCCGTAATAAAATTAATGATTAAACAACCCGGTTTGATTTCTGTTTTATCTTTTAGGGTTGTCGAAAATAATAAAAGCAACCCGTGCTTTTGATGCTTGTAAAAAGTGGTTAGCATTTAGTTTGCAAAGTTGAAGGTCGTTTTGTGTTAACCGGCCGTATGTTGGGAAATGTTGGTTCGGTGCACTTAAATTGGTTCTTACGGAAACTTTTCATGACATATACAGAAAACCCTGCGCATACTTGTTTTTTTACGTAATTGTTGTTACCGATCAAAATAATGGCGGACAGTGTGTCGACGTATGTAGGTTTGATTCAAGGTTTATTTCGTTTTGATTTTATATGCATAAAAGACTCATGGAATCTTTATTTAACATCATATTAGAATCATCGTATCATAATAAATAATAAATAACTAATAAAAAAGTTAGAAAGCCTATGCAGATTTTCGATTATTTTCTTCAACGTCTGCCTACCCTTTCGGGGACCCGGGTGGAGGCGTGAGGATATATTATTATTATTATCATTGTTATATTCTTCAACGTGAAGCTTGCTGTGAAATAAATTGTGATTATGATTCAAGCTTTATATACATTAGCTGAAGTGCTGAGGTATATTAAGCTTTTGAACGAGTTGCAGTATGATTGTGTTTGATGTCAACTGATCGATGATAAGCGTCTTATCTTATTGAAATTTCTTCGTAGAAACGCTCAATTTAAATGAATGTACATAAATTAAATATTAAAATAAGGCATCGGTGTGGCTTGCTTGCGCCATTGCTATTAGGTATCTGCGCACGCGTCGCCTTGCGAAACGCTGAGGACAAAACCTAAGAGCTGTCAGTACAAGCGCTACCTATTGTGGTAAATAAACGTTCAGACAATATATACGTAGTATATATACCTATACAACGCTTTCGCAACTTGTCAGCTGTAGATAATGACAATTCTTTTGTGAAACTTAAACCTAGATCAATGCATAGGTGACCTATGACTGTCTTAGATGATAAATGTAACTTTTGAATAGTTGTACTGTGAACTGAGAGAAGAATGATTTTTGTTACCATTGAACTTTGATCTGAATTCCTTTTCTTTAATCAAAGTGCAATCTTTTTTTATACCTCTGGAGTGGCAAACAACAACCTCTGAACTTAAATACAATGATTACTCACACCACGAACTTTACGGTGAAGAAAAACATCATGAGGGAAATTGCAGTTTGAGAAGAACTTTTTTTTTTGTATTGTCTCTCGTAGCGTGAGTTTCGGGAACTTTTGCTACTTAACCGGTCAATGGCGAGACCTAGGTCTAAAGCCAGGTTGAGAAGAAATTCAAACGCATATCTATGTATAGTCGTGCTTGAGTTACTGCGATGGACTCGTCACGTGTCACGTCACCTAGAATAAATCTCTGGCTCGGCGTGATGATATATATATGTGTATATCATCAAGCTCTAAAATTTAGGATAAAAATTTCTGTGGGTAGAATCAATGGGCAAATCTAGTCGCGTTATTTAAGAGGTCGCCGTTAAGCGGTTTGATGCGTTTAAGCGTGAGTGTATCCATCTGCTAATGACGTGAAAGCCTGAATCGCGGCTGTCATTATTTTAAGTATTCAAACAGCGAAACATTTTGACAGCATTTTAAAGTGTGTTTAGCATGGATACGTTTGCTTATGAGAGTGTAATCGGCCGAGGTTCAAGTCAGTCATATCTGTTATTGTTTAGTTGATATTATACTTGTTCCACAGGCTAGCTAATTCCTACCTATACTTAAATATTAATTATGGATGTGTTTTGCTTTATTAATATTTTCGACTTTACTTTAGGGCCCACGAAAAAACAAAGTTTGTTCTCGCCGCAGACTTATTTAGGTACTTAAGTGGCAGATGGCTTGACTTTGACATTTTCGTTTATATGTATATTGCTTATCAAACTATTTCAAGTTTTCGAACGATACGTTACCGTAAAGCTTATACAGTGAAAAATCTCGAAATTGTGAAATGTGCTCCCCGTTGTGGTTTGCCCTGAGAGTGGAATTTTCTGATGGATTTCTTCAAGAAGGTTGTGAATAGATTTCTGTAATGAACAAGCGATACTCTTGTTACTGCAAGTATCTACATATAAGCGTCGGTAACTGCTCACTATCATTTGGGGCGCGTGCTTGTTGGCAAACACCTAAGAAGTATAAAATATACATACATACATATCCTTAACAATTTCAGTCCTGATTTTAAATTCGATATGATCACGAATCATTGATTATATAAACATCCACATGCTAGACCAATCGCACTTCCTACATCGCAAAAAGCGGAACTTGCTAATCAAACAAACCTTTGTGAGTCGGTAACCAAACGCCGTATCCTTGTGTTACAAGAACTTGTTTGTTTCATAAAGAACTATGGGGACACTGAAACGTGACAATGACTCGATTAAATTTTATGTGCTTGTCCAGTGTGTCACGCCTTTGATCGCGGGGGGTGGATAGAGGAGGCAGGCTTTTTACCAGGAGTGAGATATAGATCACTATAAAAAAATCCATCTTATATTTTAATTTTGAACGTTTTTAAGGATGTTTATTGCTCTTTCACGCAAAAACTAATGAACTAAGGATTATAACTCATAAGCTTTGTATATACAATTAGCTACAGTTTCATACTACAGGTAAAATCGGCGTTTTTTTTTAACAATCCTTGTTCAAATCCCATCATCAGCAGATGCCATCTAAGGAATATACTTTAAAACTTATCTAACCATTTGGAATCGAATCGTTACTCAGAAAAACTAGATGTTTTAATATGGCTATTTTTTATAACCTATCTGTAACAGCGATGTCAAGCATTTGGCTTATATTAATTTGATACCTGTTCTAAAATTGGCGCTAATAATTTGTACTTATTCGTTATCATTGTAGACGGTGTCACAAAATCTCCTTTTAAATATTTGATGGTTCTTTTATGCCTAAATTGGCCATATTTGAATAAGGAATATAAATATATGGAAATTAAATAGATTATATAATAATATAAAAGAGAGTATTTTAGAAATCCTAATACATTTGTGGGAACTGGTTCGTTTAGTTTAAGAAGAAAATCATGAAACTAGTTCCTTTAAAGTACTTAAGAGTTAGTTATGCTTTAAATGGTTAAACTCAGAATAAACATACATCTAGACATTTCTTTTCTAATGCTGTCACTATACTTACACTAAAAACATTGTAACATTGATTTTAAAAATAGTTGATACATTAATCAGAGCATTTTTCTTCAAGGTTCCCTAAAGAAGCGTTATAGTGAAGAAAAACGTCCTGAAGAAACTTGCATAATATTTGAGAAGATATTCAAAGATGTGTGTTAATTCGTAATGACGGAGGTAAAATCGCACGCCCTCTTACATGTTAACACTTCAATATAGTTCTGGAGACTGGTGAGTGAGTGTGATTACTGCTAGGGATCTTAGTGGAAGTACATATCATCACGCCCACTCCCTCACGGCGTAGGCAGAGAGAGTAGAGCGCCGATTCTCTCTACACTTACATACCTCTTTCGTTTCGTCCACATTCATCAGTTACTAAGTTATGAATTAAATTAATAATTTCTGATACAAAAAGTAAGAATGGCGGATTTATCATTTCTTTGTCATACCTAATGTTGTAAGGCATGTAGGTAGCTAATGGAATATAAAATATAGTGTTGAGACCCGGATCTTGAATACTTACCTGCTTATGGAAAATACTCGAAATTCCTTTTGATATACTTACAAAAAATGGCAACTTATACATATTTAGTGTATCACACGATTGTTTAAATGCTGAAATAATCTGTGCTATAAAAAGATTAAAATCTTTTATGAATAAGAAAAAGCGCTTGAGGCGAAGTGTCCATCAAAGACGTTTTATTTATTATACTTATAATTTTTTTATTTCATTATATATTATTTTGGGTTCATTAGAAAAAGATACAATAGACATTATGAGTCTTAGTCTGAATGCTAACAGATTAAGAAGAACCTAACATACAAATAAACGCCACATTGATAAATATTACATTAAATTTATACCTCTTTATATATTACTTTACATTATATATTTTACATACATACATACATACACATCACGCCATTATATATTTTTATGTGTATTATATGAATTTAAACCTAAGATTATCTATAAAGTAGAAGAAATGTCTAATAACTTTTATTCGTACCGTACCGAAGCAATAACTCAATATTATTAAAGTAAGTCCACAACAGGTTTTGACCAAAACACGATTAACGCGAAAATGGCATGATTTAAATTCTACATCTATTAACGATCCGAAGGAATGCTTGGGTTACGTAATTATAGTGAAATCACGCGGACAGCGAATGAACTAATTTGCATTTACTCTTTTTATGGTTTTACCTAGCGACATTTTATTGTCTCATTGACTAATATCATACGATTTATGTAATATAATAATATACCCTCACGCCTTCCCACAAGGGTCCCCGAAGGGGTAGGCAGAGGTGTATAGGTAATACCCACACACCCACTTTCCGCCAGAGGTATATTAGGTGCCAACGTGACCGATGGCGAGTCCATCGCCGTTACTCAAGCACGACTATACATACGCCTTTGAATTTCTTCTCAGACGTATGCAGGTTTCCTCTCGATGTTTTCCTTCACTGTAAAGCTCGTGGTGTGACTAATACGATTTGATTTTGAAAAGATATAATGTATTATATTTATAAACTAATACTAAGAATTAGTCTAGCTATTCAAATAGGGAACGCTGTCAGTATCTCCGGACCCTTGCCTAAAGGGACCCCTTCTAATAATATATTTTAGTTATTATATTATTATTTTTAAAGGTTTTTAGTTTTAGGTTCATTGTTGTAGTATATGTATATTAATCATTTTAATACTATGTTGAACTTTATTAACAATAACAACAATTAATAATATACTACTAATACTTATATTTTGAAAAGATATATTCTATTTTAAAAAGATATACCATGATAAAGGAGAAGTCTGTCAGCTCTGCTCGCTCTGCTGCTGGCGCTAGTTTGAGGCTCTCCTCTCTCTACCTATCCCATGCGAGAATTGACGTAATAAATTATATAACGATGTTACAATTATAATATTTACTTTACACTTTCTCACAATGATGCCCGAAGCGGTAGGCAGAAAGGTGTAGGTGTAACACACCCAAGCGCCGGAGATATATTTTAGGTGTCGTCGTGACTGCTAGACCATCGCCTTTACTCAAGCACGACTTTACATACGTCTTAACATTTTATCACAAACTTATGTATGCTTCTTCTCGATGCTTAAGTATTTGGTTGAACGATCCAGGTATCACTATTAGCGCTCGGTTTCATACAAAACCATTTTTATATGATTGCAATATGATGATAAATTATACTATTCAACTCGGTCGGTGAATAAAAAATAGTTTTGTATATTCTTAATCATTTATTGATTAAGTATGGCTACTCTTTGTAATGTATCAAAGAGCAAATGAGACCACGCCCCTAGTTAAGAACAAATGATTAGAAAGCGATTGTTGTCAGCGATTGATGGATATTAGTGGTCTCATACCGCCCTGTGTAATGGCTACCGAAATGTTAATAATAAATTCCAAAAGGTATTAATTTTTCTAAATTAATTACAAGCTGAGAGGTGTAGTATTAGAGGAGGAGTAGTTCGACAACTGAGATTGACGAATTCTGTTGCAGGCAAACTCGAGTTTGCCTGCAACAGAAGTCGTAACATTGCAAGTTCAAATCCAGACTGGACTAGTTTACTGATCTTAAGGACAGTGATTAGTCACACCACGAGCTTTACGGTGAAGGAAAACATCGAGAGGAAACATGCATACGTTTGAGAAGAAATTCAAAGGCGTTTGTGTAGAAGTGCTTGAGTAATGGCGATGGACTCGCCATCTGTCACGTTGGCACCTAAAATATATCTCTGGCGGAAATCTCTGATTTCTGCTATCTGTTTTTGTAGCGAATACTATGAATTTGTAAAATAGTTTTCTCGATGTTTGCAGGAAGTAATTATAGGACATAAAATTAATTGCATACAAGGTCGCCAAATGTATATAAACAAGTTTTTATTAATACGACTAAAGTTGCAAACAAACTCATGACCCATCTGGGAGTCAACGGTTACCTCGCTACCTGTGACGCTTACTCGAGCGTTTCGGATATTTATGATACCTACGACTAAGTTCATTGGTTGACTTAGTTTTAAGTTCATAGAGAGTTTACAGTAGTGTGTTGTGACTTGGTAATAACTAAATTGGGTTTATCCTCACGCCTTCCCACAAAGGTCCTCGAAGGGGTAGGCAGAGGTGTATAGGTAATACCCATACACCCACTTTCCGCCGGAGATATTTTAGGTGCCAACGTGACAGATAGCGAGTCCATCGCCGTTACTCAAGAACAACTATACATACGCCTTTGAATTTCTTCTCAGACGTATGCAGGTTTCTTCTCCATATTTTCCTTCACCGTAAAGCTCGCGGTGTGACGATACACTTTACTAAAGTTCAGAAAAAATCATTGGTACTGTCGGGATTCGAACTTGCTTTATAAAATAATAATAATAATATATCCTCACGCCTTCCCACAAGGGTCCCAGAAGGGATAGGCAGAGGTGTATAGGTAATACCCACACACCCACTTTCCGCCAGAGGTATATTAGGTGCCAACGTGACAGATGGCGAGTCCATCGCCGTTACTCAGGCACGGCTATACATACGCCTTTGAATTTCTTCTCAGACGTATGCAGGTTTCCTCTCGATGTTTTCCTTCACCGTCAAGCTCGTGGTGTGAATACTTGCTTTATGATGATTTAATTATCCTGATATAGTCTGAAGAGAACTGAGGTGCTCTATACTCTCTGCCTACCCCGTTAGGGACTTGGCGTGATGATATGTATGTATGTACTTGCCTACATCTTATTTATTTTAAGAATAAATTATATTAATTTAAATTAGTAGTCATCATCGGATAAGTCTTTATCTACGTTGGTCTTTCTTTACGATGCTTTTTGCTTATGTAGATCCTCCTTTATTTTCTGAATAAATTATTTATTTAAATTATTAGTTGCTAAGTATCATCCAGTAATCACCATGCTTCGGCGCCTAGCACTCATCGTTCGGATCATTTATTAGACACGTGACATTTTAAGAAACTAGTTATTCTTATTTTGGTAACACTCGACGACCTCTGGCAGCCTTCGCCTCTGTCTTTATAGGTTATTGGTTGTTTTTTCATGGCAACATTTAATATTTTTTTAAATGTGGTATTTCGCAACATACCTGCCTCTTTTCTATATAGAACGAATGCACTAGCGTACGCCTGCATTATGGTAAGCAGTTACCGCGGTCTATAGACAATTGCAGGGAAGCAAAATAAGTGCCTTATGCTGCTAGCACGGCAAGTCTGGCAAAGTCGGCAATGTGCGAGCGGTATACAGATACATATACGGTATACAGACACTATACATCCTTGCGTCATACAGAGCTTGTGTATAGTCCGTGCTATTTAAAAAAAGTATGGTGGTATGCTTACCATATGCAATATGGATATATGGATGCTTGCAACACCAAGGGTATTGAAGAACTTCACACTTTAACTGGCTCTGTCGTAAACTGTAAACAATGTAGATTCATACACACTGATGTAATTATGAAATGCGTGTATATTACGGTTATTCAACTCGTGTTGAAAGTTGAGAGAAATGTAGAGAAAATCGCATCATATCGTGCGAGATACAAGCGGGCACGAAGCGTAACGTCTCGTAACCATACTGTTCTATTTGATTTCATACTCTAATCATATTCTATTATGATTCAAAATTGTGTGTTTAAGAACCAGTCAGGGATTAAGGGCGCCTAAAACCTTTTTAGTGACTGTAAGTGTGTAGTTTGAACGACATTTGCAAATATTTAATATTAATACCTAATATAAAAATCTAAAAAAGAATCAAAAGATTTTGTTCGTTTTTATTTGATAGCGGTTATTTCTGGATTAGCCTGTGGGACTATATTTTTTTATATATCAGTTCGTTTCTTGAAGATAATGATTTAAATATTTTACATATTATTTACTATTTTCGCGCTATGAACCTTAATATTTCATCAATCATCATCATGTCCATCATTACGGACTGATCAAAGATGATAGAAGCAAGAAAGAACGTAGATTAAAAACGAAGTTATTAATTGCCGGTTTTTTCTAAGTAATATTATCAATGCCAAAGTAGTAATTCCAAACTATTTCTACATAATACGTTTTTTATTAAATTAAACGGCTGGGCATATCACACACCAGCTAAATTTGCTTATAAAATTTATAAAATACATTATTCAATTTCACTTTATGATAAAAAAAAATGAATATTAATAATTTCCTCCTATTACTGGTCTTTATTTTTCATTGGTCTATACTCTAATGCATGCAGTGTCAAAAACAGATCGTAGCACAGATCATTCGAAATTTAAATATTTTAAATACATTTATTTTATTTGTATTTCGTACGCGACATTAATCAGCCAGTATTAAGTAAGATGATGAGGTTAAAGCCTTGCAGTGTTGCCCAATTTCACCACTAACTAAAAGCATTTCTCTAAAGCACAAATTCCAAGCTAACCGACCAATATTACACAAAGGCTCCTCTTTGTCACGACTCTATTTCGTACACAATTTGTGAACGTTCCCACATTTTGTGACGAAATCTTTTATTCCTTTAGAAAGTATTACACGAACTCCGGAGATCCCTTTTATGACGACTGTAACATCAGCGATTGCTTTCTTTAAACCTCAGCTATACTTCCATGGTTTATATGTAAAAGTAGAGTAGGTATACTAATTATCTTTTAGTAAACCTGGAAAAGCATTGAAATCGACATGTATTTTAATAACAATACTTATTTAAAAAGGTACATAACATTACAATGTGTTTGGTACTGAAGGACTTTTATCCATATCATTCATTATTATAATAAAAAAGTAATAGCTACTAGCTGGTAAAGACGATGGAACGTGAAAAACACATTGTTTTGAATTAGGAAACGACAATTAACAAAAGTAATTCATATCATGTTCATATAAGTAGGGTGTAAAGTAATTCTGTGAATGCAAGGAAAGTTGGACACACTTCTCATTAATTCAGCTATCTAATATAAAATGGTTCTTATTTAATAGACAATAAAGACTATGATATAACCCCAAACACTGTCATGAGATCACCAGTGCATGTCTCTGTTATGGGTGAAAGGTGCATATAACTTATGCAACAAGTGTAACTAATTGTACGGTTGTAAATCATTGTCCATACCGAAATAATATTTGACTTATGACATTCCACATTGTTTGGTAAATCAAAGCTTGGCAAAACTATATTTATACACTGCGACTGAGTGGTTTGAAGATTACAGTTTCGATACCCTGAAGTAACATATCAAAATCTGTTGTATAATAAGTCGCGCTTGAGTAACAGCTGACAACGTGACAGATGGACACGCCATCTGTCACGCTGGCACCAAAATTTTTTCTCTGGCGGAAAGTGGATGTATTGGTACCTATACACCTCTACCTGCCCTTCAGTAACGCTTTTGAAAACGTGAAAGTTCGAATCCCGACTCAGAAGTCTTCTTCTCGAACTCTTCTCGAGTTCAGAAAAACTCAATAAAAATTGGTACAATGAGTTTTTCTGAACTTAAGTACAGTGATTAGTCACACCACGAGCTTTACGGTGAAGGAAAACATCGAGAGGAAACCTGCATACGTCTGAGAAGAAATTCAAAGGCGTATGTATAGTCGTGCTTGAGTAACGGCGATGGACTCGCATCTGTCACGTTGGCACCTAATATACCTCTGGCGGAAAGTGGGTGTGTGGGTATTACCTATACACCTCTGCCTACCCCTTCGGGGACCCTTGTGGGAAGGCGTGAGGATGTACATATATATATACCTTACTTACTGTACTTTTATGAAGTGTCTTTAAAAAATACTACTAATTTAAATATGGCATTGTAATGCGCTTATAGCTCCAATCCAATGTACATGGGGCTTTACATTATTAAAGAATCATCCACACGAGTGGCGCAACAGACTGGCAGACAAGTAGACACAACTAATCTCTCACCGACAAAACATTCGAATGCCGTCGCCCTAAAGCTGATTACTAATAAATCATTCACATGATTTGTCGACTAGAAATGAACATACCAAAAGCCAATCGAAAAATGACATAAAAAGTTTGACATTAGAGTCGGTTTTACAGTGATAATGACATTCCTATATGGTTTTTAAACACCGTGTTGTTTAATGAAACATCAAGGCTGGGAACCGCCGAGCATGCATCCAGAGGCTGATGATTAAATATATCCAAGTGTAGAGAGGACTGGCGCTCTACTCTCTCTACCTACATCGTAGAGGTTCTGTGAAATTATATATGTATATATAAATACTATTAAGGTATCTATAAGTAACTTCGAGAGAGGTACGGCATAACGGGTTTCCGGTTCGATTTGGATCAGGTGGGCCGTATGCTTGTTTGCCACTCTTGTAGTATAAAAAAAAAACAAAAAAAAACTTTGCTAGCGTTACCCCCTTTGGCCAAAAAAATTGTTTCTTGGTCAAAGAAAATCTTTCAAAAGAGCAGTGATAGAATGTACTCCAATGTTGAACAAGAAATATGCAATAACATACTGAGACTTATAAATGTTAGTGAAGTGTAGTCTAGAGAGAACTAGCTCTTTAATCTCTCTGCTTATTTAGTGAGGGACTTGATGTAATAATATGTATGTACCTACTTGAAAAAATAGAACCTAGTTCTATGTAACAGGGATACAGTAAAAATACGGAAACATCACGATTGACCGGAACCAAAACGTGGTCATGATAATACGTGACGGTGGAAAGGGGACAGCACTGAGGATTGTGTTAAGTGAATCGAGACCATTTAGTGGAGATATAATAGTTTAGTGATTGGTTAGAACTGCTGGCTACGAATTCGATTCCCTCCCGGAGCAGATATTTCTGTGATCAACACAAATATTTATACATACATACATATAATCACGCCTCTTTCCCGTAGGGGTAGGAAGAGACCACTTCTTTCCACTTGCTACGATTCTTACATACTTCTTTCGCTTCGTCCACTTTCATTAATCTCTTCATACATGCTCTTTGGTTTAGGGTACTCTTGACCTGACCTTTTTTCAAGACGTCCCTAATTTGGTCTAGAAATGTCCGTCTAGGTCTACCCCTTCCAACACTTTCATTCACACACGCCTTATACACTTTTTTCGTCAATCGTTCTTCATTCATACCAAGATTTAAGGATATCAGAGTATCTTTTGTATTTAGCTATATGTCTTGACGTACATGAAAGTACGTAGGTAGGTACCTATTATATATATTTGTTCAGTTGAGTTTAGTTTTTATTTCTAACACTCCCTTGATTTTCCTAAAACTAATCGACTTTTATTTTCATGAAGCAATCAATCGAATACATCAAATTTATCAACATATTACATCACCATATCTAATCATATTATGCAATCCAATTTAATTCTTACACCTTTAAAAATAAAATGCATAGTCGTATGATAATGCAATCGATAAATCATTTTATTGAAGCATCCCGTGATTGACGCCGGAACTGACAGTTGCCTATTTTGGGATGACACCCGATTACTACCAAAAGCCGTGATAAGTTGTTAATCTTAAATTGGTCGGTTCATATCTTAAGTGAACGAGGCTAATCCGATGTTTCGGTGAAAGTGTTTTAATCGATTCTCAAACGAATGGTTTCATGTTTTAATCTTTACTTATGATTTATTTGGAACTCATGATTACGTTTAGAACGCCTTTTTTTCGAGGGCGAATCCTTCTATTGTTATCCGACAGTTCTAGGGGGGGGGGGGCTATGTGAGACTTCTCCTCGCTAAAACCCCCTCGGTGGTCATCCTCTGTGAATATAGGAGGGCTCTGGAATCTCCTGAGGAACGCAACAGTGCCCTCTTGCACCTTGCCTGAGCACATCCCAGAGGCGACGTGTATTACGCCTGCTTCAAGTGGAAAGGCAAAAAGCATTTATGGATGTGACTAGATGTGCTCTGCAGTTTTACACTTGTAAAATTTTGTTTCGTTTGAAGTTTCGTGTCGTAGTCTGATATGAAACATTTGTTATACGTTAATCAAGCTAATAATTCTGCGCTGTGGTAAACATAATCCAATTTCGTTGTGAAGTATTTACGTGCAAGTGGAACAAACACGGTCATCAATCATCAATTCAACATCAATTATCGCTACTATAATATGAGTATAATCACTCTAGTTTTCTTTATAAAACAATATTTATGTTCTTAACATATGTATCGTAAACGAAATCTTTGTACTACTTCACTTTATAACGAATTAATTTTTTGTTTCAGGTAACTATCAACCAATGCACTGCTAAATAACAGCCGATTACCAGGTATTAAGGTAACCTTACTAATGTATTTCGTGTTTGGTTTTAACGTTTTAAGCTTCAACTAATTTACTAACATGATATCTGTACACAATCATAACTAGTAAAACTTTCTTTAAAAATTATCTCTCCTCTTTTCTCTCTTCTCTTATGTAACACGAAATTAAACTTTTTATTTTTAAAATGGCATTTCGTTAGACATTCAAACTTTCGTGTACAGTCACTAGAATATTTGAATAATGATTTGAATGATTCTCTTTCTAAGTAAATACATAGAATTCAAATGGATCTATCACTACTGAACTGAATCAATGAACCTATCGTATACAATCAAATGCACATTGAATGCAAACAGTCGGTAATGCTATCAAGTAAGTTCCTGAAAGGTGTCTGTCTGTTGTCGCGTCATCAGCGGAACTTAACATAAACCAGACAATGACTCTTGACTTTGAAACAGCTAGACCGGCTTCTATATTTAAATGTGTCTTTAACCGGAAGTTTATACCACAAATTTGCAAAGAGGTGGCATACCTTCCGATCGAAATCTGATTTCCCAAATCAGAAGAAGTGCATCGCTTTTCAGAATATCACAGATCAGAATCGCTAAGCTCTTAAGGACGTGATAATATTTTTCATCCTTAAAATAATCTTAATTAAGAAAGGGATCTGTTGCTCGCTAAGCATGAGTTCGTGTTCCCAAATCCCACGCCGAACCACTCACGGGGTAAGCTGAGAGAGTTTTCTCCAGTCTTACAGACCTTTTGCTTCTCATGTCAATCATCTCTCTTGTAACACTGTTCATTTGTTGAAACACATAAAATTCCTTCAGTAATTAAAAAGCAATTCTTGCATAGATGGACAAATATGCGGTAGCGTAATTCGTATTACTATTGAAGTTACTACTTTTACAAGATAAAAACGTAGGTATAGTAGAAGAAATGTGAAATTCCAGAATGAAACGTCAGTATTCTCTCTCGAGGCTCACGTGGACCGTTAATAAAGACATATTTCACAATCATACCGGTGTGTAATGTTATACTTATTTTATTACACATAAATGAATGCGAAGTACACATTCCTCGACTATATCGTAATGATTATACAAACACAAACAGAGCAATTACAATGTATTTTTAAACTAATCATTCTATGTGTATATGTTGCTGACTGTACCTGCTTAATTTTTGAACGGAATAGGATGATATAATGAAAAAAAACTATCTTTTAAATCAATATTTACGCGTTTCTACAAAAGATACTAAGATGTTTGGAATTTTACCAACCTTTTGCAAATCTAATATTGTGGATTCTGCTTATGAAATAATTAAATTCTCTATGTTCTCTATTCTCTTACGATGTCTTCGTATACCATAAGACGCTTTGTTTTAATTATTTACATTTACGATCAAATTTGGGTTAATTACGTTTACGATCAAATTTGGGTTAATTACGTTTACGATCAAATTTGGGTTAGTTACGTTTACGATCAAACTCCTAAGCCCACCTTACACACGACACTAACCTAGCTTATCTAACTCATATGACGTCGTGAGGACGTGACGTGGTAGGCATACATTAAATGTGCCACTGTCGCTTCTGTGAATACCAATCAAGTGAAATTTGTGTGTTATACATGTTCCAATTGAGCCATCGAACAGGATATTGACTTCTGGAAGGTTCGATGCGCTATTAATAAAGAGGCTTTATTTTACTTATCAATTTTATTTGAGTGGTTGCATAGACTAACACATACGTGTTATGGTATCTCAATTTGATGATGTGTTTTGTTCATATCGATTTATAGTGATTTTCAATCACTGTGCCCATTCATCAATACTAAAAGAGGACCACTTTTACTAGGATTACAATTAGCTATTCCACACCAAGATCAAAGATACAGGTGATATAAGAAATAAAAGTCAGTAAAGACAAGCAGGAGTGTTAAATATTTAATTGTCTTGTGACTTCACGCGTGTGCCGAAACATGGTAAGAAAAATCTACGCTTGAAAAGTGCGTGTAAGTAGAGCGATCGGCGATATCATCCCACATCTGTCCTTTCTAGATAAACAACAATTAATCTTTAATTAAGCGCCAATAAATCTTTGTACTGGATCGCGTGGATCTTAAAAAAGTAGGTTTTAAACTTTTGTAACAGATTTAAGTAGGTGTTTATTGATTGCATAGTTAAGAATACAAAGTGGCTGGATTTTAATCGCTTGCATTTGTAGCTTGGAAATTGATTGGAAATTAAAAAAACCTACAAGATTGAATATAAATCTTAAAAATAAGTGTGTTACTTAAGTTAGCATTTTTTTATAATTGACGGGTTTGCGTTTGAATTTCCAAAAGCAAAGCAAATAGACACTTACTTAGAATTTACTTATATGACGTGTTGCTATTAGCCACTGTGCAAATGGGCCATCCCATAAAGAAATCATTTTCATCTGTCGCTCAAATCATGTCACAATATGATTGCACGCACAGTTCAATATGGTTCATATTTTTTTATTGACAAATAACTAATTAACAGATGCTTAAGGGCAGCCTCGCTATCATTCCGACACAAAAATGTTCTTGTTCTTCTTCAGATGCCTCTTCAACTAGTGAGGGCTGGCTATCATCTCATAAATAATGTCCTAAAGATAATTAAACGGAACTAACTAATGCATTTTCCCATGATCTCAAAGCGAGTCATCAGTATGTCGCTCAATGGCTTGTTCCGCCGCAATACAAGCGCATAAATGTCATTCCACGTTACTATTGCTTGTTCCCATTATAAATAGCAAAGTAATAACATCATTTAATTGTCTTTACTACACTACTTGTCGTGTTGGTACGTGTGTTAGTTAGTAATGATGACGAGTCTTAGAAAAATACGTTTAATCAACGACGTCGAAATAAGTGGAATGGCAATATACAATTGAAAGTCATAGAGAACTACTTACATGTATCTTTGTCGGATTACTTCTGTCACGTTGACAAGTGTCAAAAATATTTTTCGCGAGATGAGCGGGATTTTACACCCTACTTACCCTTGTGGAAAGTGTGAAGATATACAGGAATATTTTTTCCCCGCTGTATACACATTCTTATCTCTAACACTGTTTGATTTGACACTTGATGTAACCTGATGTGACTGGCCGCCAAATTGTAAAATTAAATATGATGTTTTTTGCAACTGTTTAACATTTAGGCGCTATCACGTTACAAAGTATAATGTGTCATAGTGTTTGTGTTTTAAAATTAAGCAAGTATAACGTATAAATAATCTTTGAAATACAGGTAAAGAAACTGGATGTGATTAGTTTAATTATGTACCTATACTTAATCATCGCAACATGCTAATTGTAAATTATTCTTACAAGGCGCAGCTACGAGGTATTTTTAATGTCAGATAGAGATGTATTCCAGAGGATGTGTTTGTATTTTTTGTTTTAACGGGCGTCCTAGTTCGTCCGATTTCATATAAGTAGCTGGAACGTGGTTTTGGAGTAGTTAATACAAAAAAATAAGTCACCGAGTAACAGAATAACAAAAAGAACAGTTATACAGCAGTTACCTATCAATATTTAGTTTTGTATTCACGGGACGTACGCAATAACGGTCGGCTGGAACGCGGTCTCGTACGTCACGGTGGTGACATCTATCGGGAAATATTTGTGTATTGAGCTTAAAGGCGCGTGTACTGGAGCAAAAATGTATATGTTATGGATAGCCTCGAAGCCTCAAACACGTGGCTAAGTTAATATTAAGATGAAACGGTATTAGTTTGTACTTGGAAACATCTATGTCATTTATTATATTCTGTGTCTCTTTTAAGGAATCTATGACAATATGAAAAATATCCAAAAAAATTGCTGATTTGATCTTTATACTGGTTACTAGAATGTCTAAGAAAATGTACCTCAAATGTTATTTTTTATAGATTTTTTTTACCAAAATTATAATATAAATATAAGAGCCGTGGTGGCCGAGTGGTTCGAGAAGTTGCCTGCGACGCAAAGGTCGCAAGTTCGAATCCCGACTGTACCAATGAGTTTTTCTAAACTTAAGTACAGTGATTAGTCACACCACGAGCTTTACGGTGAAGGAAAACACCGTGAGAAAACCTGCATACGTCTGAGAAGAAATTCAAAAGGCGTATGTATAGTCGTGCTGGAGTAACGGCGATGGACTGGCCATCTGTCACGTTGGCACCTAATATACCTCTGGCGGAAAGTGGGTGTGTGGGTATTACCTATACACCTCTGCCTACCCCTTCGGGGACCCTTGTGGGAAGGCGTGAGGATATATATAAAATTATAATGTTATGACATATATTACAAACAATTTGGTAACTCTCAAGTAAATCGTAATACAAATTAAATTTAACCGCAAAAATTATGTAAACTGCAGTGCGCCTGGTTGCCTCCGAAACGGCAACAAGAAGTAAAAGACGTACTTGAACTGAGCTGAGACGTAATGGCTTCCTTTTTTAGACCAAGCACTCAGCAATGGCCCTTTAATTCGATTGAGTAATGTCTTGTAATACAAATGGTTTCGTTATACTTTTTATAATCGCAAATGCTGGCTATATGGAACAAGCATTTGGATATTATTCACAAAACTTAGCAATATGGAACAAGCGTTTGTATATAATTTGCAAAATCTGCAATATGGAAAAAGCATTTTTTTTATCTGATCGTGAACGTTACTCTTGCTATGCTCAGATGGAGACTCTTCTTTTAAATGTTTCTCGAAAGGGTAGGATGAAGTGTAAACAAGACTCTCTTTTTCTTGGACATATGCTGGAGTAAGTGTAAGGCTATACATACAATTTTAATGTATATTTTCAAATCGGGAAATCTCTATAGGCTTCCTGGCGATACTTTCTTTCGAAGATACTACTACTATAAGTACAAATATATTTCAATCTAATCAGGTCCAATTCACCACCAGACTTCACGCATGCCACTTCAGTGCAGGCACTAAATTGCTTTCAAATGCTCCATTTAGAACGGTTTCCAATTAGTATCGGAACCTAGGTGTGAAATGCCCTAACTTAGATTTATTTGAAATCATCCCACTCGTTTGTAATGTATAACTTGTTACTGACCGCGGCTTCACTCGGAATAAAATAAAATATTGAGTGGAATACATTTGCAATAAAAGAAAACTGACCAACTGATACATATATATATAGCCTATATTGTAAAAACAATTGTATTTTTAATATAATTAAGAATAATAGTGGTATAAATGGGGGCTGTTTTGTTTTTTTTTCTTCTACATTTGAACCATAGCTTCAAAAGTTATTATAACTTTGCGTAGTACCACCCACCACCCACCAAATAATGGTGATACAATTATCTCGTCTATTTTTTAGTATACCGTTTATATACCAGCCAAATAATGGTGATACAATTATTTCATCAAATTTCATTTATTTATTCTTTATTTATATATATATCAATTATTTATAAATTTTATACGTGGGTAGTCTAAACAGATCAGACACACTATATACATAAATCTTTCTCGCATTTTCCATTTGAATAGGGTGACACTTCCTAGTGTTCAATTAAGCGAGTAAAATATGACAAGCCCCACTATTCCTCCCTATAGTTTATAGTATAGGTGTGCAACCTTCCACGAATGTTTGAGTATTATCGGTACACACGATTACCTATGAGTGCACATACTCCAAGCATCCCGCGACCCCCTCGACTAGAAATTGGTGGGGCGCGTCTTCGTCGTTCATTAAGCGGTTACATATTAAAATGGCAGATAGCATAATACTTAGCTGAATAAAGCAGTAAGGGAGAATAAAATATATGTATTGTAGGGTAATGACATTAGTTGCGGAAAAAAGTTATATCATTGCCATACAATGCATAGTGTGATATATGCGTGAGCATAGGGGTATTTCCTAGGGGAGTTTTTCTATTGGCACCTGCCACCTTTCCCTCAAACTACATAATATTTGGCTATTTATAGTTCTTATACTTTCATATCTTGTTACCACGACTTTCTTTTGCTTAAAACACATGAGACTGATTCCAAGTTCACAGCACATTAAAATTGCGTAACAATTGCAGTTGATAAAATTGAAATTACCGAGTAGACCTATCCGACGGGAGTTGCGTCACATATAGCTGTCTCTTTCGCACGTATGACCGCTCAAGATTTGCTAATCGTATCACAATGCTTCTGCGCGAAAACCTGAAATTTTATGATAATTATATTGCATTACTTTGAACTAATTAATTAAGCTAGTAGTCAATGTAAGTGAATGGTGTGTGGTCGTGTCTGTGCTGTGTTCATTGTATTGCCAAAATGGATTTGAGGAATCATAAGTTATTTAAGGGCATTAAAAAGCCCAGCTTATCCCGCTCCTCATCCATTTCAACGCCCAGGTATGTCAATACGTAATACGTATTTTATACATCCTTGATTAGGCCGTAAATATTAGAACTATTAAAAACTTAAAAAAATACTTTATTTTTATTTTTTCTTACTACATATCAAAAGTCTTTGCATATTTAAAAATGTATCTATTACATGCTAATACTGGTTCGAAATCTGAAACTTAAATTTGACTTAAGTTTTATAAATATTAAGTAAATATGTATATTTATAAAACGGATTTTTTTAACGGAACTACCTGGATCAAATAGATCGGACTCTGAAGGACGGGAACGTCAAGAGTACTCGAAACCGACGAGCATGTATGAAGAGACTGATGAGTGTGGACGAAGCGAAAGAGGTATGTAAGTCTAGAGAGAACTGGCGCTCTATACTCTCTGCCTACCCGGTTAGGGACTTGGCGTGATGATATGTATGTATGGATTTTTTTATTTCATTAAAATTCCTGAATATTTAAAGGAACAGGAACATTTGTGCATTTCTTATCCCGTTAGCGTTTCCTCTAGGTTATCCAGTTAGGTGTCAATCACTTATTCTATCATTTTGACACCTGTAAATATGCCACTAAGTGCCTTTTGCAGTGCGTTATAAAGTTGTGCAAAAATCTGTAATCTTTTGTAACCAACTTGTGATGCCGACTCTACTTGGAGCGACAGCAAATAAAAAGTAACTTAACACAAACTTAGTCACCTTTCCACTACGTCAGTGAAGTAATAACGCTTCGCTTCTAAAGTTTACGTGCTTAGACTAACTTTGACTTAAATCTTGTCTGCAACCTTGTGCGAGGTCAATGGATGTCGGTTTATCCCATACTTATTTAGACAATTTACTTAACATATAAACGCCTACAATATGTCACCGAGAGCTGTGGCGGCCGAGAGATTTGAGTATTTGCGTGCAACACAATGATAGCAAGTTCGAACCTCGACTGTACTAATTTTAGTCACACCACGACCTGCATAAGAAATTCAAAGACGTATGTATAGTCGTGCTTGAGAAACGGCGATGGTCTCCTTATCAAGTTATCTGTAATTTTTTTTTTATTTAAATAGTAGTATACAGCTTATAAACTCTCTCGAAGTGCTTGAACGGATGTTTATATCACCTTATCATGTTCGTCGATCATATTATTCATTAAATATGATATTCTGCTTTAAATGTATGTTAATAATAAATAAGAGGCCAAGGCTCCATAGATGCTACTGGTTTTTCAACTTAATTAATCTCGTGTCCGGGTCAGCTTCTTTCTAACAAAATACTACATTATTATTTGGTACATTAGTATTTGGATAATGTCAAGATGGCAGGTTAGAACCATGGCTGTTTGTACCATGTGATTTGAACTTATATATATATCCACACGCCTTCCCACAAGGGTCCTCGAAGGGGTAGGCAGAGGTGTATAGGTAATACCCACACACCCACTTTCCGCCAGTGATATATTTTAGGTGCCAACGTGACAGATGGCGACTCCATCGCCGTTACTGAAGCACGACTATACATGCTCCTTTGAATGGCTTCTCAAACATATGCAGGTTTCCTCTCGATGTTTTCCTTCACCGTAAAGCTCGTGGTGTGACTAATCACTGTACTAAGGTTCAAGAAACCTCACTCCCTAACTACTGTCTTGATTCGAACTTGCGATCTTTGTGTCGCAGGCAACTACTCCAACCACTCGGCCACCACGGCGTATAGTAAAGAGATTTATCACGACACAAGTTATAACTGGCGGTAGCCGCTTACCATCAGGCGGATTGCTTGCTTGTTTGCCACCCGAGTGGCATAAAAAAATCTCAGCAAATAATGACCATCAATACCACATACTTAGTAATTACAATAGCTATCACAAAGACAACAGTATAAAAATACACACATATTGTTAGGATAATCTCGCAATGATCTTAAGACGTAGTATCTTGTGGATATATCCATGGTAAAGCAATTGTTTTTGCTAGGATTTAGTACTTGACTAACGTCTTCTAGTAAATGTATATATTGTGTTAAAGATATATATATCTTCACGCCTTCTCACAAGGGTCTAGGAAGGGGTAGGAAGGGGTCACAAGTGTGTAGGTACTACCCACACACCCACTTTTTGTCGGAGATATATTTTAGGTGCTAACGTGACAGAAGTCGAGTCCAATGCCGTTACTCCGACTTGACTAACGGCGATGGACTTTAACTTTAGAAATCATGTATGTCTTTGAATTCAAACCAATATTAACAAATTTAATTAATGAACTATAAAAACTTTGTTATGTTATTAAGGTAGTAAATACATAAGCCCTTTTTGATGACGGCTTGCGTAGTGAAACAGCAGGTAATATTTTACGAGTTTCATGATGACGTAAATTATTGTGACATCATGATCGAAAGGCAGCGAGAGTCCTAATGTTTATAGTTACGAGTAGTAAAGTTGACAGACAACTTTACTCGAGTATTAAAGTTGTCTGTCAACTTTACTATGAAATTGTAATCAAAAAACAACTATGAAATTTTAGTGCAATACAGTATTTGCTTCAAACCTTCGAAACTTGCATTAATTTGATTTAAAATCCTATTCTAGCCTTAATAAAGTGTTCAAAAGCGGACAATCTTCATCCCTAACTAGGTTAACTAGAAATTGTATGAAACATAATACCATAATGATAGAACAATGTTCTCACGGCCATATTTGCGAGCATAAAAAATTGCAACTGTTAGCAATGTCCATTTTAGGCAGAGCTCACTAAGACTTATAATTGTGGTACCAGGTGAAGTTAGTACCTTTTTTGGTTCATGCCTTATTTAGAAGGCCTTATCAGTTCACATAGACTCTTGCTTAGGTGCAGGAAATAGCATTTTTTTTTAATATATTTTTTCAAAGTGACACATGGTTAGTCATGACGGATAAAACGTCACCGCTATTTAACTTTGTGACGTTTGTATGTCATCTGTCAAATGTCTAAGATGTAATAATTGAGTGCTTGATAAAGATAACGGAGCCTACACTCATCTCGTGTACAAAATTAGATTGTTCAAATTATTTAAATTTAAGTGTTTATAGTAATACCTCATACGGATCTTAAGAACTCTTTCACGAGATGTTTTTTAGAGTAAATCGATCAGATTGGTGTTTTTCGGTGTAGTATTGTACATTAAGGATCCTTAAGTGGCCGAAATATAATCACATTACAACGAGTGATATGATATAATACATAAGTTATATTCTAAATATAGAAATCAATAAAATAAAAATAAAATTTGAGTGATTTAGTCATTGTCAAATTAATAGAAAAACTGATAGACTAGTTTCCATGTCAAGAATAAAGTATTAAGCAGAATCGAATGACAGGACACAAAATTCTCTATTTGCATGTTGTTGACTGTTGTGCAAACTTAGAGACGTATTTACATGCATCTATAATAATTTCAAATATTGTTATACCTTTGTAATAACTCATACACTAGTCACGAAATGTCTCCGAATTTGTGCCATAAGCCGTCTCTATAATTGGTCTGAACGGCGCGTACGAATCCAGAATCAGCCATAAAATTTGCAAGGCACGAAATATAACTTGATTGTAATAACAGATAGGCTGGCTCTGATATATGTAACAGTAAAAAAATACTTTATTAAAATCCTTGACTTGATTTCCCATTCTCAATATATATATATATGTTTCGAGAGCCATTAGTTTGATCAACACCATGTCTAATGATATAGATATATATCACCAGACCCTGCCGAAACTTGCAGAAACAGTTAGAAAATTCTTAGAAACTATTTGATAACATATAAGTTTTTAAAGTGTATTTTGTTATATTGTAAATTAGTTTATTAATGTTATTAATATTATTATTATTTTCTTTTAACATCATATTGGTATACCTACTGTAAGGATGTTAAGGTGTGTGTAAATAAATAAATAAATAAATATATCACTCTTATTTATATAGGTATATCCTACTAGGTGTCCTGCTCAGCTTCGTTTGGTTGTACAAATAAAATTTTCTGAAACACGATCGCTGCGCCAACTATCGGTTCTAATAGTGAATCTAAACCATTCTCGAATCCACTTGAACACACAAAAGAAACATCCGTCTGGGCGCAGTTCAGTCACATACTGAACTCCGCCCAGAATACACGCACAGAATAATTATTTAAATAAAGAATTCCACGCCTTCGCATACGGAAGAAGAAGAAGAAGAAAGAGATGTCACAACAACACCCTCTTTGCGCCGTATTTAGCCATATTGCTAATATGACTGCCATTTTTCAACCATTAACATACATATTTGATTGAGCGAGCTCTACGGTTAAGACTTAAAAATGACGAAACCTCTATACGTGAAAAAAGTCAAACACAACTATACGCGATGGACTCACCATCTGTCACCCTGGCAACAAAATATATCTCCTTTGAGGCTACACCTCTTCCCAAAGGGGTGGGCAGAGGTGTTTAATAAATAAGCTTACTTAACTAAGCGAAACATGTTCAGGATATAAGATTTGAATAAAACAGGTGTCTTTAACCTTGCAACATGCCAACAATATTCTCATATTCAAACTCGGAATTCTTCGCGAATGTGTTTGCCTACTTTCTTACGCATTATATTATAATGATGTATGTCTGTATGACTTATCCAGTCCCGTTAAGTCCTCGGTACGTCCTCCGCGGCCCCTTAACGGCAGTGTTGAGTTATGAGAGGATAGCGTTTCCAGATCTAAGATATGGATAATAAAAATAATAATAAATACCTGGGACAATTCCACACAAATTTACCTAGTCCCAAGTTGCAATGCTTGTGTTATGGTAACTAGACATCGATATCAATTTACTTATATAGATAGATATATACATAAATACATAGGACATCCAAGACTAAGGTACAAATACTCGTGTTCATCACACAAATATCTGCTCTCAGATTTCGCAGTCAGGAGCTCTAACCACTAGACCAGACGGTCGTCTTTTTTGTCGATGTTGAACATTTTGTGTAAAAAATATTGTGTACTAAAGTTATCTATCACTAGTTTTAAAAATATATATGCGAAGAGCATGTACGAAAATACCGCACTGAAAGTGACGAAGTTGTAACAATCCTCCTCCCTCCCCAAGGAGCTCATTACTGGAAACCTTATTCACCACGTAGGAACACAACACAAAAAAGTGTACTGCCATAGTGATAAAACTCTTGTAACGTTGACACATAAGTTAGGTGGTGATGTCTCTTATGCCTTCAGCCGTGAGAATGAAAATCAAATTCTCAACAAAAAGACATAACATTGTGGTTAGGGAAAACTGTCAGGATTACAGTGCAGATCTTATCTTGCCGAATGAAGCATGCCATTTTGAATTTTAACACTATAAACTCACAATCTATTTTTAAACGGCTTTGCTGATCTGTGGCTTGTATACAGGCTGTTTAGCAATCAGTAATGTACTTACCAGATTTTTACCGGTATTTGTGAATGGGATAAAGCGAGCGGTATAATTTCGACCTTATTTAAACCTTCTAAATATTACAATGAGGAGGTCAGGAAACGAGAACATTTGAACGTTACTTGTATGCCGAAAATATAATGAAACGCCGTGGTAGTCAAGTAGTCGCCTGCAACACAAATATTGCCAATTCGCATCACGACTGTACCAATGAGTTTCTGAACTTAAGTACAGTGATTAGTCACACCACGAGCTTTACGGTGAAGGAAACCATCGAGAGGAAACCTGCTAGAGTAACGGCGATGGACTCGCCATCTGTCACGTTGGCAGCATACCTCTGGCGGAAAGTGGGTGTAGAGGTATTACGTATACACCTCTCTCTACCTCTTCGGAGACCGTTGCGGGAAGGCGTGAGGACATATTAGTCTGTCTCTGTAAGTGTACAATAATTGTATATATGATCAAGTATCATGACTAACAATGAGTTGAGTTACTGTAGTAACTTTAAAATAATATGCAGCCAGTTGCCCACACAACCTTACTCCCACACCGACAACGCGACCTTTGGCTTACGTAACACACGGTAATTTGCCTACAGGTTGATCGCGTCAGGCTTTTAAACATCAAAAGTTGAGAAATTTAGTCAATTACTTAAACTTTGCCTTCTACATGTATGTTGTTAAGACTAACATGACTTTAATAATCGCAAGTTGAAAGAATTAATGCCATTTACTTCTGCAGTAAGGCAAAATGCAGTGCCATTATTTTACAAAAGTTTCTTTTTGTATTTTTGTATGTGTTCCAAAAATATTTGTCAGAACGATGTCTACCAAGTCTAAGATAAGTTCATCCACGGCATAAGTCTTTTCATACATGCTCAACGTGTAAGAGATCTCTTGTCATCCCCGTTCTTAAGTGTTTAACCAATTTGATATCGATAGTTGGTACTTGGTATTCCTTTGCCTCAAACACTTCTTTTATCATTCCTTACCCTTCCTCTCTTGTATATTAGGTCTGAAGCTAGAATAATATAGACATACCCACAAGCTTACTGAGCATGAACAAAGTAGAGCCTGTGCTTGTAATTCTTGACTTGCTATAGCAGTACCATATATTTATACATTATTATATGAACAAAACACAATTCGTTAAAGAATACTGGCTATTGGAATTTCTAAGCAATGAATTCAGATGCAAAAGCAAAAGCAAAAAGCAAAAGGAAAACATTATTACTCCGAGTCGATATCAAATTATGCTACATAATTTAAATAAGCCGCTAAGCCAATATTTACTTTGATTAAATTTCCGGTCCACAACAATCACATCCGTATTCTAATCATACATATTGAACAGATCTCATAAATATATATCATCTGTATCATATGCACATATCAAATTATATAGCATATATGTCAAATTATCCAGTCGGCACGCTATGTTGTTGATGGACCTGTCAAACTGCTTTTGTAAGCGCAGTTTAATTGTTACGTCACAATATACACCAACTGAATATTGCCCGGAGGTTGATTTTGAGAAGCCTGCTCGACTTCCAACAATACAAATTAAAAGGTTAGGAGGCGTGTAGGCTACACCCTCTGTTTGGATATCGTGTTTGCGTGAAAGGTATATAGGAGAGTAGAGTGTATAAGTACCGATTATTAAGCTGCGAGTGTATCTGAGTGGTAGAAAAAAAAAAAGGATTATTTTTAACTGGTACTGGTTTAAAAATTAAACGAAACAATCATTTTTTTTTTCGAAACAACCTAATTCATATTTTTAATCATGTTGCTTCATCTGCTACCGCTGTCAATCCCAATAATATTACAAATGCGAACGTTTGTGAACGAACGGTTGTTTGTTACTCAATCACGCCAGAACAACAGATAAGAATGAAACGTGTGGGTGAATGTGAATAAAATTCGCCACCAAAGAACCAAATTAGACGTAGGTGAAATCGTGGGATATAGTGAGCTATAATATACATATCATCACGCCGAGTCCCTAAAGGGGTAGGCAGAGATTATAGAGCGCCAGTTCTCTCTAGACTTACATAAGTACCTCTCGCTTCGTCCACATTCCTCAGTCTCTTCATAAAAGCTCGTCGGTATCGAGTATAGCTATAATTTGAGATGAATAATTGGAAGGAGAGGATAAAGAGATCAACACAGAGGGAGATACTTATGGTCAATAAGTTGTGAACTTGGATAAAGTAATCTTAAAGCTCTATGAAACTATGAAAATATTTGTCAATCTTTGCAAATTGAGTGCTACGCTTTGCGCACGTGTAATATTAGCATTCTTAAAGTCACTCATAAAGTTGATTGTTTTTTCTGTGATCTTGGAGTGACCTCTTACGTTTATCCAGTCGGTATTGTAAACAAATATTCATAAACCCGTGCTCATTGCGAAAATGTGTTGCTGTCCAACAATAACGCGTTCTGTAAAAATGGAACGCGTCTAATCATCAAAAGGCAGAGTTCTTTCAAAAGCTAAACTTTGTGACGAAACTAACATTATCAACAGAACAAACAATTTTGTGCCTTATTCCGTGTGAGTAAAATCTATTTGACGTGAAATAGCAGTGGATAGTGTCTCATCTCAACAATACATAATAGTGATATGCAATTAGGATCGCGTCCACGTTGCTATTTTGACTTTTAAAGCAGTCTAAAGAATTCTGTGTTATTTCTACAGTATTTCTAAAAGTTCGTTTCGTAACCAAGGTTTGTACTTGTAACGGTTATATTGTGTCTATGTATTATTGAGGATTGTCGTTATCTACCTCGGTATATACATATAATGTGTAGAAGTACTCTCTGTAGAGTAGACTACATACTCCTTTCGCTTCTTCCATATTCGTCCCTTCAAACATGCTCTCAGGTTCGAGTACACACGGCTCTTCGGCAATCAAGCGATCCAGAATAAGAAGTATTTTTGATCACTCGAACTATATATAAACGTCAATGTAGAATTCGAACAATTTACTTTTACATATGTAATTTAATTTAGTTAAGATACTGTTAAACTATACAGTTTAACATTATCTAATACGTAAAGTCGTGTGCAATGTCAAATAACTAGTTCCCGGGTTAAGCCACCAGCATAAAGCCGATAGCACACTAGCAATACCTATTGCAGTTTCCGAAGAGTACGTTACCATCATAATAGCGTATGCCACATTTGTAGTAACATATTAAAAACAGTAGTCCCTTGACAGAGCACTTCGCTTCAAATGCGTATTGCGTTTTACGAAGAGCCCTGAGAAATGTATGCGCAGCGAGAAATGTAGTACAAACCCCTCTCAATTCTAGCGAACAATAATTACAATATACAGTTAAAGAAGTCAACAAACTATACAACGATTACATCACGCCACGTGCTATCCCGGCCCGTTGTAATCGTCGGGATGCCCTCACGTATGTGAACAAAAAAGGCAGACATCGGAACCTGTTTGCTAACTCCTGTAATGACTAGCCTAGGGTTAGTCGCGCCGGACGATTGTCGATAACGAAAGTTTTACGAGAAATGAGTTTAAATTGTTAGCCTCATTTTTTTTGCCGTATTTTTTGCTATAAAACGTACGTGTCTGTGTGAAGTGCCGAGGTAATTTCATCAGAAGAAATTAAATAGTTACCTTCTTATTTTTAGTTGTTATGTGTAGATCAAATAAACGTTATGTGTATTATTTGTATGTAAAAGTAATGGCCAGAAGTGTACGTCAAACGACCGTGTTTGGATCACAGAAATTCATATGTGTATCAAATTTCATCTCATCGTTTATTGGTCAAGTAGATCCGCAGCAAATTAGCTGTGAGAGACAGACAAGGCACGCGAGACATCTTATCAGGGTGCCAGTTATTCATTCGGACAAGCGGAGTCCCAACACATTTTATTTGATTAACTATTTAATAATTGCAACTTTATATAACTTTGAAATCAATCGCGTATCGATATTCAAAGTATCGACGCTTGCAATGCCTGTACTATCCCTTCAAGCATTCACCTTTTGATATAGGTCAGTGTGCATCGTAAACGAGTCCTACCCCGTTTGCCTGTCCCGTTAACAACCTCATGTTGCTCAACAGTATATGGTAATAAAATGATAATTAATTAATTGTGTACATATCATATTATACTTGATTTAACAACGATAAAGATGTGTATCAGCTGGAGTGGCGTCAATAGTCATTGGTAAAGATTACATACCATTAATATCATTGTAAAAAAAATGTTATAGTTTTTAAGTTACTATGTATTTCCTTAAATAAAACGTGTTTTAAATGATTGGCTCGTTTTCGTAAATTTCAAAAACATTAATAAAGTATAAACTTTTATTTTCGTGTTTTGTCACACTTTAGGCTCAACTTAATTGTTTTCGTGCAAAATCATGTATATGATATCTTCATTTTTGTATAAGCCTTTGTATCGTATATACTATACTTATAAAAAAATTTACAATTTCTGAATTTAGAGAGATTTAAGTACCAAATTAAGAGCTTTACGCTGAAGGAATACATCGTAATTTTGCGAGTAGGTATTGAGAAAACAAGAGATAGCATGAAAGCTATCTGATATCGGACGTTGCTTTAAAATCGGACAAAGCTATCTAGATCTTGCCGTATGCTTAACAAAGTCGCAACATTTATTGGAGCAAGGCAACTCAGCTGTGAAAGTACTGACCCACTGAAAATAGGCACAAATACCCCGTTTAACCACTTCGCTAAGATCGCGTTAAAAGACAATTTAATTTGAAAAGCGATGTTAAATTCCGACTTTCTTGAAGAAAATTGCCTTAGGAAAATAGTTGTCGACTTTCCCCTGATTCATACTAACGAGCTTTACACATTAAGTTGTGGTTAGTTATGCTTGTACAGTTTAGAAGTGATAATTAATACATTTAATCTGGCTTTTTATCATAATTTACCGCGGTGTTTCATCTTTTAAGGTGTGAAGAAATGTTCCAAATACAAAAAAAGTTATAGTAGTAGTAGGGTGAATCTATAACTGTCAAGTTTCAAAATAAAAGTTTCACTCTTCAAACACTTCACATTTTTTGAGTGTCCGATCGATTTGATCTAGGTAGCTGGAACGTGGTTTTCCTCTGCTTCTTCTTGCAAATACTTTCGCTTTATATGTCATAAAATTTTAAGAATTAAGAATAAATTTCTTAAACGTAGACAATTTTTTGCTTTCATAGACTAAGGTGTTCCCGTGTTTATATGATGGTAGGTATATCCTCACGCCTTCCCACGAGGGTTCCCAAAGGGGTAGGCAGAGGTAGTACCCACACACCCAATCTCCGCCAGAGATATATTTTTACGTGCCAATGTGACGAATTGCTAGTCCATCGCCGTTACTCAAGCCCAACTATACATACCTTAATATGGTATTTTTATTTATTTCAAATACACATATTGACTTCGACATCTTACAGTTCTATTAGATACACAGCGTATTATGGTGTGGACACGGTCTGAAAGGGAGGAACCGGCAATTGTTATATTCGCGGCTCCAATGTCGAATTCAATGTCGCACATTGTTACCTCTCGGAAGGAAGGTAATCCCAAAGCAATGCTTTGTTTAGCACTTCATAATTTACAAGTGTTTTCGGATGGTTCTTGAGAATAATAATAATATATAATATATCCTCACGCCTTCCCACAAGGGTCCCCGAAGGGGTAGGCAGAGGTGTATAGGTAATACCCACACACCCACTTTCCGCCAGAGGTATATTAGGTGCCAACGTGACAGATGGCGAGTCCATCGCCGTTACTCCAGCACGACTATACATACGCCTTCGAATTTCTTCTCAGACATATGCAGGTTTCCTCTCGATGTTTTCCTTCACCGTAAAGCTCGTGGTGTGACTAATCACTGTACTTAAGTTCAGAAAAACTCATCGGTACAGTCGGGATACCAACTTGCGATCCTTGCGTCGCAGGCAACTGCTCGAACCACTCGGCCACCACGGCATTGGTTATTATTTGGTCATATTTCCTTCTTACCTCCAGATTATTATATCTTAAAGAGCCTAGAAGGAAACCAGTAGGATACATGAAGGGAGCTATATCATTGTTATCTCTTTATTTCAGTCTAGGTCCGTTCGAGGCGGCGTCGGGAGGCGAAATGGTGTCTCGAAGGCGCATACTGTCGCGTTCCCGTGACGATCTCACGCAGGCTTTCGCCACACAAATAGAAGAGGAGGAAGACGTGTGGTACCAGAAGGATAAACTTTACAAGGTAAGATGCCGCCTCAGATTCTGATGCTTGGATGTCTCGGGAATTTATAATATTTGCAGACTCCATTCTGGTATGACACAATGATAGTATCTTTATTCGTATGTATTTATGATTCATGGAAATCTGCAACAGAATCTTCAATTGCATCGAGAAAGCTACATTACTGATGTATTTCTTACGTTAAATATGTTTTCATAGACAGCGAAATCTTAAGAAAGCAATAATATCATGGAAGTAATATTTCATTTCAACAAGTATACATTTCTTTTCCATATTTGTACAGAGACTTTTAAAAACATTAATTTTAAAGATGTATATAAGGATATAAGGTCAATGTACTAAAGATGATAAGGATAATGATGACGACGATGATGATAATGATAGTAATTCAGAAACCTTTCAAGATTTGAATGTAGACTTAGAACTTCATAAAAAAAGGAACATATTTCGTAGCGTTAGAGATTGCATCATTGACCGACACGCAAAATTCCATTTTGTAATTTTTCCAAATCGCTTTTTGAGTCTACTTTCAAAAATGGAATACAACTTTTTCATAGCTTAATATAACAGTTCGATAAAGTTATAAATGACCGTCTATTGTATTCGTAACTAAAATCATCCAAAGGCTAATGAGAAGGCATCAAAATTATAATAGGTGTGCGCGAGCGCCGCATTGGTATTAAACTTTCTATGCATCGATCACGAGGTCATCGAGTCGATTTAAGTAACGTTCACAGCTCAGTTCACACCGTCACTATAATAATAGCGAGTACAGTAAATGATAGATCACAGACGGGACTATTCGAATTGTTAAATCGGTTTGTCAAAGAGAAATCGAGACATGTGTCTGCTTTCCACAAACCACAGTATGCATTCATATTTGATAATAGTCGAAGAGGCAAGCCAAAAAGGCACAGTACATATTTGAAAGAATATATTCCAAAACCAATATCGTGAGATAGCCGTGGTGGCCGAGTGGTTCGAGTGACTGCCATACAAAGATCGCAATTTCAAATCCATGTTAAGTATTACTCACACCATGAGCTTTACGGTGAAGGAAAACATTGAGAGGAAATCTGCAAACGTCTGAGAAGTAATTCAAAGCCACGGACTCGTTGACACGTTAGCGCCTAAAACATATTTCTGGCGGAAAGTGGGTATGTGTCTACTACTTAAACACCTCTGCCTACCCCTTCGGGGACCCTTGTGCAAAGGCCTGAAGATATTTGAGCTTCCGTTGCGTGCGCTGCGTAAACGGTTTAAGTTACGAAAATATCATGTATGAGGGAATTGTTCCTCTTTAAAAGTTCTAAAAAAAAGTCCGCGACAGCATCTATGTCTATCTTTTAAGATTGACTCACTATAACCTTTTTTATGGCAATTAAATCCGCGATGGGCTCCTAAACAACTTAACCGATTTAAATCAAATTTGCACACCGTGTGCAGTTTGACCCAACTTAAAAGATAGGATAGCTTACATCACAATTGGATACGATAAGTGGCGCGGCGATCGTGTTTCAGGAAATTTAACACCCGGGCGAAGCTGGGCAGGACAGTTAGTTATTATTATACAATCCAAAGCCTCAGTAATTGCCCCTCAGTCAACCTCTAATCTTGTATTCATACGCGCACCTTCAAAGTACTCAACTTTGACGTAACAAAACGTTACACAACACCCAACAAACTTAAATTAATTAACTCAATTTGCAACTTAAACGCCACCGTCTCCCATACTTTGTTCCGCGTGCATATTACGTTTTCCTTTTCTTTGTCTATGGTTACGTTTTTGTAACAGTTTCCGACTGCTTACAGTTATTAGGGACGTGAGAATATACACAACTACGAGTATGTATAAAGCAATGGTCTACCTTAGACACGATTCACTTTATATCGATGTATTGACACTATCGCTTGTACACTGTCCATCGGCAGTTTAATATTAATGCACTTTTCGTATGCAGCTGTCGGTGTAGCAATGCATGGTGATCATTTCGGTATTGGCTATTGGTGACGTAATCGCTGGTAGAATAACGTCTCGATTATTATGGCTCTCACTTTACTGGCAGTTGTCAACGCCTTCATTTATAGTTTTTGTGGAAGCTTTCGCAGCTCTGTGGTTGTTAGTGAAAGCTAAAATACTGAAAGTATACATTGCAATTGTTATCGTACATATTTCAAGGGATGTAGTGGTTAAGACTTTCTTTAGCGATTCGTTTTTCATTCGTAAACTTCCTAGAGTTTTTGCTAGTAAATCATGAGATAATGACGTTCGATTATATACACAATTTTATTTAACTAGTAATCACTGGAACTAATTTACAATGGACGTAGACACACGATTGTCTTAAACATTACGTTATTACTGTTACGACATGTGACGACGTTCAAATAAACAAAATGCATAATACATTAATTGTTTAATGCCAACAATAATGTTATTTGCAAGTAAAAGTATTGTTCATGCTTACATAATGAGTTATCAAGTTTAAAGACAAGCATAGGTCAATAAAATACAACCCGTCAACTCTGACCTATTGGTAGGAATCGTGATCACTTGGTGAATAGACGGTATGACCAATTGTCCGGAAACATCTGGACCAGCTATTTGGCCCTTATCTGGTATACAATGTCAAGCTTTGTACTTGGTGTCACTTTATCTCAAGATCTGTCTTAATATAAAAAGACAGGTTAACATTTCGGGCGCTATTTTGCTTTTATCTGTCACACTTTGAAGTTATGCACTATTTTGATAATATGTATTGAGCGGTGTACATTATCTTTGGATCTTATTATATCAGTAGAATTGAAAGAAATGTATGACCTAAAATAATCATTGATCTTTTTTTCTAAATACGTTTGCAATAAATAAAAAATATACTAACATGCATAAAATACATTTCATAATTTTTACCTCTAGACATCGTTTGTTAGAAGTTATGTTTCTTATATATATATATATATATATATATACCATATATATATATATATATAATATATAATATATATATATATATATATATATATATATATATATCCTGCCTGCCCACAAGGATTCCCCGAAGGGAATAGGCAGAAGGTGTATAGGTAATATACACCCACTTTCGCGGTATGGCCAGGTGCCAACGTGACAGATGGCGAGTCCATCGCCGTTACTCAAGCACGACTATACATACGCCTTTGAATCTCTTCTCAGACGTATGCAGGTTTCCTCTCGATGTTTTCCTTCACCGTAAAGCTCGTGGTGTGACTAATCACTGTACTTAAGTTCAGAAAAACTCATTGGTACAGGCGGGATTCGAACTTGCGACCTTGCGTCGCAGGCAACTGCTCGAACCACTCGGCCACCACGGCTATGTTTCTTCCAATACGTTGTATTTGTGTAATACAATTTAATTGTGTCCCGAAACAAATTTCATACGATTTTATAATTATGCGGTATTCACTCATGACCACGTAGGACCCAACGGATTGATGAACTGCCGATACAAACCACGGAGGGTGTTGACGATTGCTGCAGGTTACTTTATCCCTTTTACTCTTTTCAGCTGTTATGATGCCTGAAAAGAGACGGATACCTATAATCTACTTACACTTTTCATTACCACTGAAGCAACAACCTAGTGCCGGTCTGATTATAAGCGCCTGCACATCGCTTATTAGAGCTTCTATTGGCGTGCTGTAATTTAAATTATCATTTCTATTCATCGAGAGGAAACCTGCATACGTCTGAGAAGAAATTCAAAGGCGTATGTATAGTCGTGCTCGAGTAACGGCGATGGACTCGCCATCTGTCACGTTGGCACCTAATATACCTCTGGCGGAAAGTGGGTATGTGGGTATTACCTATACATCTCTGCCTACCCCTTCGGGGACCCTTGTGGGAAGGCGAGAGGATATTATTATTATTATTTATATTTAATGAAAGTTAAAACTCGATCGTATTTTTAACTAGCTGGATACATTTTGTTTTTTCTGAAATCAAATAGATTCCTTGTGTTAATCTCTATCTAAACAACCGAGCTCTAACCCAGATTTCATTCAATTCTGTTAAGCTCTTCTGGCATGAAAAGTAACAACCATCCATACATCCTCACAGAGTTTTGCATTAATCGTCTTGATAGGATTAATGAGAGACAATATAATCATTTGGCAGGTAGGCAGGAATTTTTAACGTAAATTATTAAATTCTTATTGGATATGTAGCAGGATACAGATTTTAAGGAGGCTTGTCCTCATTGGGCTTTATTATCGCAAATCATCATTTGATTGAAAGCCAACGGTTAATTTCCTCTTTGTCCGTCTGGCAATTCTCTGAACCCTTCAATTTATTGTAACAACATGACATGCACGATTTCGACTGGATTTTTTCACACAATGATATTGCATTTTTTAATTCTTACATAAAATCACGACGACCCTTCTATAATGTAAGACAAGACTAAAGTGCTAGCCAGTCTCTTCTTTTTTTCTTATCCCTTTTTCTCTTCCCCCTCATTCAAATGCAATTACTTTTAACAATGCAACTACGAGTTCTTTAAACATCAATTTGAAGATGATTTTGGGTAAATATCAAACGTATTTAATAATAGCTGATCCCCATGTTTAACCACATATTTGATTTCATTGACACTCTTCTGTCAGGTATTTTTTCCTGTAATCGACATATCATGTGTAATCCAGCTAACAACTGATAGTTAGCAGTGATAGGCCTTATATAGGCCAAATATCATTAGATTTTTCGAGCAGACTTTGCGTGAAAGGGGAACACAGATCCTCACATTTAAAATATTTGTAGTATACAAAACGGGGCACTAATATAGTTAGTTCTGGTAATAAAGTGAACATATCAATATTAATATATTTTTCAATCGTCCAATGACCATGTAGTAAATTAGGATGATCTGTGATTTACAATTTGTTGTCCATGATTTTTTGATATCTTTACATAGTATAAAATGAAGTCACTTACGCTGTCTGTTCACTTCGATCTTTTGAACTATGCAACGGATTTTAATGCAATTTTCAGCAATATATAGTGTGATTCAAGAGGAAGGTTTCTATTTATAATACATACATATTATACTTAAATGATTAGTCACACCACGAGCTTTACGGTGGAGGAAAACATCGAGAGGAAACCTGCATACGTCTGAGAAGAAATTCAAAAGACGTATGTATAGTCGTGCTTGAGTAACGGCGATGAACTCGCCATCTGTCACGTTGGCACCTAATATACCTCTGGCGGAAAGTGGGTGTGTGGGTATTACCTATACACCTCTGCCTACCCCTTCGGGGACCCATGTGGGAAGGCGTGAGGATATATATTATAACGTATCTACGTTGCACCCGTGCTGGGGCGGGTCGCTAGTTATGTGTATAAAAAGACAGTCACGACTCAGAATTTTAGCATTTCAGCTTATATCAAGGCTTCAAAATACGCTGTTAAGAAATAGACAGTTGCAATGTATTGAATTTAGTACGAGGCCACAGTCATACCGCAGCGAGCGTTCTTTCTCCGAAATAGTCGAAATTCTTTGAAAACAGCAGAATGTATATTTTCTTCGATTAACGGGTCCTAACCTAACGCAGACTGCCTCATGGTAAGCAGTTACAAGTCAAAGATGCTTTATTCATCGTATGGGTAAAATGTAATGTTGTAATACGGGCCGTTTTTAATAATCAATGTAAAACACATCGTTTAGCTTGAAGTAAAAAAAAAAATAACAACTTTTTGTTTTACTTTTTTTATACAACCAAATAAACAAACAAATATGCGGCCTGCCTTATAGACAGATTGCTTGAAACATCACTCTTGCAGAACCGACTAATCTTTTCAAATTCTTTCTGAAGAAATATTTTTCCTGTCCTATTCTTCTTTCATCATTCTTTATTGAACATGTTTCAATTGTGCGATCAGGTATTCAGTCTCTATTATATCACACACGTTAATTATATAAGCCTGTCCTTGCATGCTATAGTCGGCAGTTGGCTTGTGTCGCAAATTGTTACAAGTCGCCGGTTGACCAACAGTGGTGTGACCACTTGCGACTTTGCTACAGTAAATATTGGTGCCAGATTGATATTTAATATCATCGCCAAGTTTTACCAATTTAATTACAAAAAAACGGAGGTAATCAAATTTAACGAATAAAAAAGAACGTTTCCACTGTTTATGAACAAAATAATTTACAATACGAAAAATTTTATGCAAATAACATTTTGTAATAATGAGTTCTTTCAGTGTCAATCACAAAAGCGGTTTTATGTAGTAGCAAAATTAAAGTCTAGATATTTTCAAGAATATAAAGGCTAGAATGAGTACTACTCTACTTTGCTTTACGCCTTCAGCTTTCAGCGGGCTTTAAATATTTGCAAACATATATGTGAGTAATCAGTAAATTTTTATTCAATAATATT
>JACCPG010010740.1:0-11279 GCA_016069955.1 Drepana arcuata | reverse complement strand
ATCACGCCAAGTCCCTAACGGGGTAGGCAGAGAGTATGGAGCGCCAGTTCTCTCTAGACTTACATACCTCTTTCGCTTCGTCCACATTCATCAGTCTGACATGGTCGTCGGTTTCGAGTACTCTTAACGTTCCCGTCCTTGAGAGCTGTAGTAGAAGATGTAAAACATATAAAGATTATACTTCTTTGAATTACATCTCAAACGTATGGTCTCTCTCAATAGGTTTCTTCTCGATGATTTCGTTCGAAAGGAGGTTAATCACTGTATAGATAGTGCGATCCACGAAAACGCTCCCCACTATTCTTCCCTATAGTTTATAGTGTTAGTGTGCAACCTTCCACTAACGTTTGAGTATTGTCGGTACGCACTGATTACCTATGAGTGCACACGCACACTACAATTAATAGACTCGGGTCATACTTTCCGTATCCCGCGAGCCCCTCGACAAGAAATTGGTGGGGCGCATCAATACATAAGTTAATTATGTTATTCGTTAATTAATTCCCAACTTACCAAGTGTGAAGACCAGCTGCACCAGGTCATTGGTCTCGTCATAGGGTCTGGTGAACCTCACCACACCATTGAAGGGCTGCCCTCGACGGACGATGGTCACAGTTGGGGTTTCTTCATTCACCACTTCGAACCTATGAAAATAAACATATATAAAAATAAAATAAAATAAACGCACACACACACATGCACTCACACTCACAGACACACATTTTATGTATATTTTTTATATCTATACAATATTTAAATATCTATAAATTAGGATTGTAAATTTTGTTATGGAAGATTGGGGTCTTCTATCACGGGTATCTTATTACTTACAAGAAGGGCTCAGCAATTAATTGTTACAACTTGTCTTAACAGAAATAAATTCTTTAACATATTTACTATAGGGTCGGAGCCAACTGACTTCAGCTCTTTTCAGCAGACTCTTTACAAACAATTGTTTATTGCACATATATGAATGTGCTACCACCATACACACGTATTTGAATTAATTCTTGTAAAGCTTGTGGTGTTACTAACATGTATACATAGGCTCGAAAACAACTCATTGGTTTAATCGTGATTTGAACTTAAATTTTTTGCTTTGTAGACTACTCCAACCACTCGGCCGCCGCGGCTTTCAGTGGTATAAATACAAACAATATTGCATTTCTTACTTCAGAGCGTTGTGCGTCTGGGCATTCTCCCTTGGATAGAAGTGGACAACGTCAACAAGAAGGGGTTCGGCCATTTTGATTAATAATCTGAAACAATTAATACACATAACATCACACCGAGTCCCTCACGGGGTAGGCAGAGTGAGTAGAGCGCTCGCCACGTACGCACCTAAAATAAATCTCCGGCGAAATGTGGGTGTGTGGATACTAACTACATAACTCTGCCTACCTTTTCGGAGACCATTGTGAGATATATATACCTAGCTTCGTAATCAATTGCCTGAAAATATCCATGACGCGTCACATTCAGGCGATAGCATCCTAGGTTTCTTGTGTCATGGTCTATTTGTGGGACTTACTTTTGATCTAGATTCTAAATAAACCTAGTACATTATAAAAATGAAACTGTTATTTTGTTTTTATTTTTATTATTTATTTTTCTTCCCAATTATTGACTACCGATTATAATTGCCGAGATTTTGGTCCATCTTTATAATAATATATATATCCTCACGCCTTCCCATAAGCGCTTTCTTTCACTTTCACGCCTTCACATACATTAATTTTATATTAACGTAAATATTTACGTCGCAAACAAATATTTGGTAATTGACAATGCAATTTTGTTGTAAATGTTATAAACAATATTATTATGGTAGGGTGTTCCACCCTATGTGGAGTTCCACACAGGATAGGCAGGTCTGGACTGCCCCCACAGTCAAAATCCCCATCTGTTTACTCTCACATTATCTATTGTATAGCAATGACATTATCAGCCGGGACTGGTTATTAGGTACTGCTCTGATTTTTAGCATGTTTTTCACGTGATTAGTCACACCACGAGCTTTACGGTGAAGGAAAACATCGAGAGGAAACCTGCATACGTCTGAGAAGAAATTCAAAGGCGTATGTATAGTCGTGCTTGAGTAACGGCGATGGACTCGCCATCTGTCACGTTGGCATATAATATACCTCTGGCGGAAAGTGGGTGTGTGGGTACTACCTATACACCTCTGCCTACCCCTTCGGGGACCCTTGTGGGAAGGCGTGAGGACAATGCAATTTGCGGATTGATCTCATTTGTGCAGGTTTTATCGAAACTCCATAAAATTACGTTGTTTTTGTTAAAACACATAACCAGAAATATAAATCAGTCAGATTAATTCTATTATTTTGCAAAAATCTATTTGCTTCTTATTTCTTTGATTTTTGGTAAAAAAAATTTTTAATTATAATTTCAGTGTATTTATTTTATAAATTGTATATATACCCAAAAGCTATATGTTAAACGAATATAAATTAATGTGACCAAAAGTATAACGAGGAAAATCACCTACCTTGCTCTCAAGGACAACACAAAACTCACAACACTTTCACAATAATAAACAGCTATGTAATATTTGAGACTACGAAAATAATCTCGCCGCGTTTGCTGCGCGTGCGCCGATTGACTGAGCTGAGATCACGAACGCAAGGTGTATATGAATGTGTCTGCGGTTAGGACGGCGCCATCAGTCGGGCGACAAGGCGTTAAAGCCGACCGCCTGGTCTAGTGGTTAGAGCTCCTGACTGCGAAGATTGAGGTCGCGGGCTCGAATCCCGCTGAGGGCAGATATTTGTGTGATGAACACGAGTATTTGTACCTTAGTCTTGGATGTCCTATGTATTATAACAATATAATAATAATAATAATTTATTTCAGATTAATTTCCATATTTGTTAGTAAATGAACTTATTGCTATGCTAGTAACAAATTGTATTGAGAAAATTACTTTAATTCATATACCTACGTGTATTATATATTTATGTATATATCTATCTATATAAGTAAATATATCGTTGTCTAGTTACCATAACACAAGCTTTGCTTAATTTGGGACTAGGTCAATTTGTGTGGAATTGTCCCAGGTATTTATAAAGCAATTCGAAGACTTACATGTCCAACGTGCACTTACGTGTAAATTTACATGTCCAATTGCCACTCGCCATTACAATGAATTTGAGAAGTATAAAAACGTTTGTAGCGGACGTACATGAGAGCCGACAGACTCTCCATTTATCTCAGTGGCATCTAAGTATAATTCTGACGCAAACTACTGTTGAAGATTCAACTTTCGGAAGTTGAATGTTGCTATATCAGCAAACTATGCGTAATTAAACCACTTTTTGGACGTCTCAATGTCAGTTTCCCTCGCCATTTGCCTTTATTTATTTCCGGTAATAACAGAGCGTTGTAATAACTCTTCTTCTGTAGCCGGTTCCTCTTCGGTAGCCGTTTTGGGAACGTGTGAAAAAGAATAAGTAGATAGAATTAAATTCAAATGTCCCAGTTCGCGTGAAATCATTGTCACCCTACAATTACGCACAACAGTGCAAAATTCGCGGAACACACATACTTATTTATATGTAGAATATGTTAAACGTGAAGAAGTGTTTCCCAAAGCATTGATGGCAAGCAAATGTGACGCATTAATGACACCTCGCGTTCAAAGGCCACACAGTAATCGCTTACCAATAGAGCCGTGTGTGTCATGGAGATGGCAATTTTTTTTTATACCACAAGTGTGGCAAACTAGCATGCGGTCCGCCTGATGGTCGCCTATGGACGCTTGCAACACCAGGGGTATCACTCGCGCGTTGCCGACCCTTATTATTGAAGCTTAAGTCACCGGACTGTTTAAACAAATTAAATTGTATATAATACATTAAATTTAATAAATACCTTGTGACCTACACAAATTCCCAAATTAAGGAAAACGTGTACTATTGTATCTAGACAACGGTATAATTTATATAGTTATACTACTGGTCGCAGCCAGCTTCGATCGGGTGAAAAATAAGATGGTGGCGCCACCTATCGGGTTCAATTGTAAATATAAACCATTCTCGTATCCACCTGAAGACAGAAAATTTCATTAAAATCGGTACAGCCGTTTACTTAGTATATAATGTATTCCTTTACGTATATATGTAAATGAATATGTAAGGTATCCAAGACTAAGGTACTAGTACCCGTGTTCATAAATATCTGCACTCAGCAGATATCGAACCCCAAGCTACGCAGTTAGGAGCTCTAACCACTTGACCAAAGGGTCATACTATAAAACATAGTAAGGTTACCAGGATGCCAATACTGCAATACAACCTTAGTATATAATTATTTATCACTAGCTTATGCCTGCGGCTTCGTCCGCGTGGAAAGAGCAACATACATATTTTTGCCTTTATAATATTAGAGCTTTGAATCTTTCAGGATTCAAATGTAGCCTATGTCTTAATCCTGGGTATAAGCCATCACCATAAAAAAATATCAGTAAACCGGCTTTTTTTCAGTCGTAAACATTTTTTTTTTTCAATAAAAAGTATCCTATGTTACTTCTTATACCTCCAGGAATATGTGTACAAACTTTCATGATAATCGGTTATGTAGTTTGTACGTGAAAGCGTAACAGACAAACTTACATTCACATTTATAATATTAATAAGGATGTATTAGGAATATCTTCGCACTTGCATCGACGGAATAGACTACTCCTGAGCTGAGTCATAAAGCTAAATAAACCCAAGACATTGTCGCTAAACACTACAATAAGAGTTGCAAGTAGAAATATATTCACCGCTCCAAATAACTTTCGTTACCACCTAGTTGCGCACGCTGTATCTACAAACATCACATTTAAAATTAAAACTTTATTGTTCCACTAAAGCCCCTAAAAAAAGATATAAAAAGATACCTATGTCTCATTACGGTGAAGGAAAACATTGAGAGAAAACCTGAATACATTTGAGAAGAAATTCAAAGGCTTAAGTAGGTACTCTCACCAGCTGTCACGTTGGCACCTAAAATATATCTCTGGCGAAAATGCGAGTGGGTACTACCTACACACATCTGCTTACCCCTTCGGGGACCCTTGTGGGATGGCGTGGAGATACATACAAATCTCGGATTATAAGTTCCCGATCATAATATTTTCCTCATAAATATAGTTCTAGGGACAATGGCTTGACTTGCTACGTGGCAAAACTTAAATGTCACACGTTTACCAGCATCACTATTGAGTCACACATCGAATGCGATATAATTCGCCGTATTATTGTGTATTGACATACATACGCAAAATAATACATTCGACCTAATTTTCTATTATCTTCTAATTGCCAGAATTAATATATTGAGTGACTGGCTTGCGAAGTGGAGGATTGCTGCATAAGGAAAAGGAAATTTCTATTTCTTCTTACATACATACATATCATCACGCCAGGTCCCTAACGGGGTAGGCAGAGAGTATAGAACGCCAGTTCTCTCTAGACTTACATACCTCCTTCGCTTCGTCCACATTTATCAGTCTCTTCATACATGCTCGTCGGTTTCGAGTACTCTTAACGTTCCCGTCTTTGAGCGTCCGATCGATTTGATCCAGGTTATTGGAACGTGGCCAATGTTTATCTTATGCCACCAATTTGGTAACCAATGGGGTCCGTGATGGTAAGCGGTTAGCGTCCACTAAGGATGGTTATAACAACAGATAAGTTGCACGTTGCTGGCCGAAATTTCTCCAATAACAAAGTCGCCATTCACCGTCTGTACTCTTAGATCTTTTTAACTACGTAGTAAATTCTACCAAATGATTTGAAAAGAGCAACCATGGAGTTTCTTGCCGGTTCTTCTCCATGGAAACGACCTTGAAAAAACTTGTATTTGGTCGGCTGCCAAAATTTCATTTATAGATACCTACGTCAGAAGAAATCATTAAATGTTATATTATCATTTTACATTCGACGGCCCTCTGGTCTGGTGGCTAGAACTCCTGACTGCAACCTTCGCAGGGAACACACCTACTCTCTTGCACCTACATCTTATTTTGTTCTTCCTTCTTTTCTTCTGTATCTACCTTTCGTAAATAGGTAATTGTCAAATTTTAGTGCCAACGTGACGGATGGCGAGTCAGTCTTAGAATTTCTTCTCAAACTAATGCAGGTTTCCTCCTAAAGTTTTGACCAATTATTGTACTTACTTAAACTCAGAAATAATCATTTGTGTTGTCGGTATTGGAAGCTGCGATCTTTGTATTTTGTAGGCAATTAACTAATCGAACCACAAAAAAAACATTAATTTATGTTTAGGTACATATCTTTAATATTACATAATTATGTTAGTATTTAAATGTTATATAAATATAAAACAAAATCTGAATACACATACATACATACATATCAAGAAACCTTTGCTTGTTTATTTATTTATTTATGACTAGCTGTGCCCGCGACTTCGTTCGCGTGGTTGTCGAAAACTAAAATGCGTCGCTTAGATAATAGTGCAATATCCACGTTTCCTTTAATAAGAATGGGGTAATGGGTAGGCTCTGCCTACCCCTCGGGGAGGTCCCGGAAGGAGTTGGGAGAGGGCACTAGGGTTAGTGGGAAGGCGTGAGGATATAATATTTGTGATAAATTATTGAATATAAACTTATTAAAATATAAATGAATGATGAACACGTCATTAAAATCAGATATTTAGCATAAAAATCTCTAAGCATCTCGACGGCTCACTTAGAAAAGTATTAACTTACTTCTTAGTGTTATGCTCCTTCGCATTTCTTAATGGTAACAAGTCGACGTGGTCAACACATAGAGGTTCTGCCATTCTGGTAATCGCTAAGCCGAAACAAAATTGGACAACTTAATCTCGTAACTTAATTTATAGTCGTGCTTGAGAAATGGCGACGAACTCGGCATCTGTCACGCTTAGGTGGGAGTACACGCTTATCATGCCTGATAAGCGTTCCTACCATCCTTTTACCTTTTTATAAATAAAGCTTTGGGGACACTTGTGAACTTGAAGGTATATTATGTTAAAGATTTGAATATAATAATATATCCTCACGCCTTCCCACAAGAGTCCCCGAAGGGGTAGGCAGAGGTGTATAGGTGTGTAATACACACACCCACTTTCCGCCAGAGGTATATTAGGTGCCATCGTGACAGATGGCGAGTCCATCGTCGTTACTCCAGCACGACTATACATACGCCTTTGAATTTCTTCTCAGACGTATGCAGGTTTTCTCTCGATGTTTTCCTTCACCGTTAAGCTCGTGGTGTGACTAATCACTGTACTTAAGTTCAGAAAAACTCATTGGTACAGTCGGGATTCGAACTTGCGACCTTTGCGTCGCAGGCAACTGCTCGAACCACTCGGCCACCACGGCGTGTTTTATTATAATATAAACAAATATACAAATATTATATATATTTTATGATAAATCCAAAATCAAATCGACTCTTCAAAACTGAAAATTTAATTATATTTACGTTAATGCCACGCCGCGGCACCGATTGATACAATTGTAATGAAACTAATAAGTACATACGCTTACAGTAATATTTTTATATATCCGTGAGTAATCGCCACCGAACGCAACACAATATTTTCCCGTTACAATAAAATGCTGGCGAGATTTTTGTGTTTTCCCAATATAATATGTATATTCATATTTTAAAAAGTTTGTACGTGCAAATATCAGCACCTATTCAATCTCGCAAAAAAACTAATCGGTGCAGTGGAACTAGCAATATTTGCGTTGCAGGTTGCAGGCTTGGACCACTCGTCCACAGCTCATTGTGTTACATTGAGAAACGTTTTATTTTAGTAAAAAAAGTTTAATCAAATTTTACGCGAGTGAAATCGCGGGGCACAGTTAGTGATTAATAAATAAACGGAAAAAATGCTAGTTAGTGGTGATACTTTAACACATAAGGTAAATCAAAAGTTAAGCGTAGCTAAATATGGACCGGGTGTTTGCCTGACATTAAAATTATTTCCTCCTAAAAATGACAACGTGGTCGATGACCGCAATACATGTTTTCAATGTTACGTGATGTTAGAAATTATTATAAATCAATATCAACGCCATGGTGGGCGGGTGGCTTGAGCCTGCGACTAAGATCGCATGTTCGAATCCCGACTGTACGAATGTTTTTTTCTGAACTTAAGTACCTGCGTAAGCAACGATGACAATTCAATAAAAAAATATATCCTCACGTCTTCCCACAAAGGTCTCCGAAGGGGTAGATTGAGGTGTATATGTATTGAGACAACGATATATTTACTTATGTAGATAGATAAATATATACATAAATACATAGGACATCCAAGACTAAGGTACAAATACCCGTGTTCATCACACAAATATCTGCCCTCAGCGGGATTCGAACCCGCGACCTCAAGTTTCGCAGTAGGGGCTACCTAACCTAACCTAACCACTAGTCCAGACCAGATTATTAAACATCTGAGCATTGTTTGTGTTAAACGCCTACTGGAACCACCACGGCTCATAAAGCTAAAACTTTTGTTGTACAGAACAAGAAAACAAACATTTTATTTCATAGTATTGTCTTGGGTATTGTTCGACGTAACCTCATTAATATTTATAATTATGTACATAACTCAGAATAGACAAAGTAGGCGTGATATCCGCCATGTTATGTGATCATTGTAATCGCTGCTGTGTCAGATGTTAGGAAAAACCATCGCATACGAATCGTAAGCAATCATGATTCATCATTAGTTCCCTAGGCTCGTCTGAATCTGGTCGGAAATAAAGCTTTCCGGATGCTTCGTAATTTTTAGCATTATCATACATACCGGTATTATCGTACATACATATCATACTTACATAAGCCGTGGTGGCCGAGTGGTTCGAGCAGTTGCCTGCGACGCAAAGGTCGCAAGTTCGAATCCCGCCTGTACCAATTAGTTTTTCTGAACTTAAGTACAGTGATTAGTCACACCACGAGCTTAACGGTGAAGGAAAACATCGAGAGGAAACCTGCATACGTCTGAGAAGAAATTCAAAGGCGTATGTATAGTCGTGCTTGAGTAACGGCGATGGACTCGCAATCTGTCACGTTGGCACCTAATATAACTCTGGCGGAAAGTGGGTGTGTGGGTATTACCTATACACCTCTGCCTACCCTTTCGGGGACCCTTGTGGGAAGGCGTGAGGATATATTATTATTATTATCATACATACATATAATCACGCCTCTTTCCCGTAGGGGTAGCCAGAGACCACTTCTTTACACTTGCTACGATCCTTACATACTTTCGCTTCGTCCACTTTCATTATTCTCTTCATATATGCTCTTCGGTTTAGGGTACTTTTGACCTGGCCTTTTTTCAAGACGTCCCTAATTTGGTCTAGAAACGTCCGCCTAGGTCTACCCCTTCCAACACTTTCATCCACACTCGCCTTATACACTTTTTTCGTCAATCTTTCTTCATTCATTTTCTCGCCATGGCCAAACCATCTCAGCATACCTTTCAAAATTTTTGTCACTACATCTTTATCTATATCTTTATATATATAGAATTATCAGAACTATTATAGTATATACCTGTATATACCTTTACGCCTTCGAAAAGAACGGTGTTGATACACCCCTGCCTACCCATTCGGGCACCCTCATAGAAACGCGTACAGATGTTTTTCTGAAACGAAGAACAGTGATTAGCTACATGAGCTTAAAGGTGAAAGAAAACATCGAGAGGAAACTTGCATACGTTTGAGAAGAAATCCAAAGACGTTAGCATTGTCGTGCTTGGGTAAATGCGATGGACTCGCCATATATCACTTTGGATATATCCGAGGATATAATATAGCCATCGAGCCGTGGTGGCCGAGTGGTTCGAGGTCGAGCTTGTTCGAATCCCGACTGTACTAATAAGTTTTTCTGAACTTAACTATCTACAGTGATTAGTCACACCACGAGCTTTACGGTGAAGGAAAACATCGAGAGGAAACTCGCATACGCTTAAGAAGAAATTCAAAGGCGTATGTATTGTCGTGCTTGAGTAACGACGATGGACTCGCCATCTGTCACTTTAGCACGTTTCCCATGAATTACTCCATCGATTGGTGAAAACCGCATGATAATACGTTCAGTAGTTTTTTAGTATATCGCGAACAAACAGACAGGAGCCGACGACTTTGTATTATACTATGCAGTGAAGACGGCGAACAAAGCAAAGAATTCCAGGCGCTTACCACGGCTTATTGCAATCATAATTCAATAATGTTTAAGCGACATATGTATATACCCAGTATACATCTATCCCTTTCGCACACTCGACTGCAGATGACAATTGCAAACATCTGTTCAGGATATTAAGGTCTTGACACACATATGCAACACTGAGCCATGTCTTCGCTGCACCAGCTTTTAGAATGCACGAGCAATTTTAAAACGTAAGTGTTGCTGGTTTAAGATTAATTTTGTTGAGATCGTGTATTGTCGATGGCCCGTGAAGTTAAATCATCTTGCAACGTTTCGGAGAAATACATGATGGATCAATTTAATTGCCTCTGCGTTGTTTTTAAATGTATTTTTCCTGTTCGAATTTTGTTTTCTTTTTCAAACACTTAAAATGGTACAAAGGCAATTAAGTATACTACTTCTATAAAATAATGCTGCTATCAGTCTCTTCATACATGCTCGTTGGTTTCTTCATATAATGTAATATTATTATTGTATATGCCTAATGATGTAACCATGGAGTTTCTTGCCGGTTCTTCTCCATGGAAGCGACCAACCCGAACCGTGCTTCTTTTTCGACGTTTTATAAGTGCCCACCTGGGCCTATGTTAAATAAAAAGATTTTGATTTTGTCATTAATTTTCGTTCTAGACTAAAGTATTCTAGACTAAAAATTTTAACCAAATTGTTTGTGGGAGTGAATAAATATATTTACTAGTTGTCCCGCCTAGCTTCGCTTGGGTGAAAAAATAATAGCCACGGAACCAATGGCGCCACCTATCGGGTCTAATTGTGAATCTAAGCCATTCTCGAATCCACCTGAAGTAACGGAAAATTTCATTACAATCGGTCCAGGCTTTTACGCTTCTATAAAGGACATATACAGACAAACATTCATTTTATATTTATATAGATTATTCGTTCATGTCTTTATTTCGTATGCCTCGTCGTTCTGTTCCTGAAGTAATATTTATTTATGCATTAAGCACCTAGAACATATCTCCAGCAAAAGATCTTTATGTGACCTGCACACCTCTACCCCTTTGAGGACCCTTGTGGGAAGATGTGAGGATA
>JACCPG010010739.1:0-13430 GCA_016069955.1 Drepana arcuata | reverse complement strand
CCAAGTGTGCAACCTTCCACTAATGTTTGAGTATTATCGGTACACACTGATTACCTATGAGAGCACACACACACTAGGTACAATTAATTGACTCGTGCCGTAATCCAGGCACCCCGCGATCCCGCTCGACTAGAAATTGGTGGGGCGCGTCTTCGTGCATGGCACTATCTATACACGTGATATTCATTACAGCCTCCTCACTTGTGATATTTTGTGAATATTTCAGTCTCCTTTCGCTTTGATGTATCCATATGCTTTGCCTCATGCGAGACTATGCAAATTGTCAGGTTCATCCGCAAGTTCGTGCTATGCCCCGAGTGCGACAACCCGGAAACTGAGTTGATCGTTTCCATTAAACGGAACACCATCTCGCAGGGGTGTAAGGTGAGCTACCATTTATTTGCCATGAAGTGTTGCGCCGTCGGCTATTGACTATTATGCTGGCATCCTTGTAATGGAAGGGAATTCTCTCCTCAAGAAACATAACAAAAAAACTTTATATCGTCCTATATTCTTACGGCTATAAGGCATAGCCATTTTAAAGAGAACTAATAGAAATGTGAATGTGCGAAAAATAGATTCTTTTATTATATGCGAACATATTGCTATTATAAGATTACAAAAAAACTTGCCTGCATCGTGGGTATTGGCTAGTATTTTTCAGACTTGTCTCTATGCGAGTGTAGTGTCTGAGACATGTGTGAGAGACGGCGTGTGTCCTTGTGTATGCAGGCGTGCGGCTACCACGGGCTGCTGAGCTTCAACCACAAGCTGAACACGTTCATCCTCAAAAACCCGCCGGCCGCCGAGGCCAGCGCGGGCGCGCCGCTGACGGAGGGCCACCGCTCCAAGCGCTCCAAGCGCTCGGGCCCTGCCCAGCCCCCCCAGCCCCCCCAGCACCCCCAGCCCGCCAACGGCAACCAGGACAACCACCACGACGACGCCAACCACGTAAGCCCACCGCCACCCTCACCGGCCCCTACCATACCGCGACATGCGTCTACTCATTTCTATGGATGGTGGTATACTGGATTACGCACACACATATATGTGCATATATTTATATATATAGTAACGTCATTGCGCCCGGCCGCTCGCGGGGTGAGCAGAGTCTCTTAACGTGCAGACTCTTCCGCTTTATTCACCCTCATTAGTTTGTTAGCGTAATTTGAAGTTCGAAATGTGTTTAATCAGTCTGAGCTTTGCCAGTGTGGTAGCAGCTTGTAGAAATCCTGGTGTAATGCAGCGTGTGTGTCGCAGGAGGGCGCGGCGCCAGGCTCGCCGCCAGTGGTGGTGGCGGCGGGCGGCGCCTCGGGCCGCGCCCGGCGAGGGGAGGCGCGCGACGACGACGACGACGCCACATGGACCGTGGACGTCAGCGAGGAGGCCGTGCGCGCGCGCATGCAGGGTCCGTGCACGCACACACACACACACACACACACGCACACACACACACACACACACACACGCACACACACACACACACGCACACACGCACACACACACACACACACACACGCGCACACACACACACGCGCACACACACACACGCGCACACACACACACACGCGCACACACACACACGCACACACTATGCTATATGCTAGTTTGTATCAATACCGATAACGTATTTATTTTTATGAAATTTTTCAATTTTTTCTGCCGGGATAGAGTGGTGGGCAGGCTTACACAGAGATCAGTTTTTTATTGTTCATGTCGAGTAATTGTCTCAAAGATCACATCGAAGGCTAGGTACCTAACGCTATAAGGGTCGGCACATCACCGTCAAGACACGCGACGTAGGTATATGGTACACATTGCACATATTCATTTGTACAGATTGAGGGATGCGAACGAATTCTTATCAGTTATGCGTTCTATTAGATCTCACCGAGGGCGCCAAGTGCATGACGCTGTCCGAGGACAGCGAGAAGAACGAGAAGCAGCGCATGGACCTGTTCTACTCGTACCTCAAGCGGCGCGCCGACAGTAACGACGTGGAGGGCTCGCGCGCCGTGTCCGACATCATGGTCGAGGCCGAGAGGCTGGACGTGAAGTCGAAGGCGCCGCTGGTGATGTTCGAGGTGCTGGTGCGGCCGGCGTCGCTGGCGGCCGACGTGCGGCGCCACCGGCCGCTGCTGCTGCGCTGCGCACGCGCCGAGCCCCGCAGCCAGCGCGCCGCACTGCACGCCTTCACGGCGCTGTGCGCGCACCACGCCGAGCTGCTGCCCAAGGTGCCCGCCATCCTCAAGCTGCTCTACGACGCCGACATCGTGGAGGAGAAGGCCATCCTGGAGTGGGCCGCCAAGCCCTCGCGCAAGTACGCCTCGCGCGACGTGGTGGCCGACATCCGGCGCCGCGCGCAGCCCTTCCTGGACTGGCTGCAGCACGCCGAGGAGGACTCCAGCGACCACGAGGCCGCCGACGACGCCGACGAGGACATCGAGGTGACTGCCACGCGCGCACGCACACACACACACACACACACACACACACACACACACACACACACACACGCGCACACACACGCACACACACGCACACACACGCACACACACACACGCACACGCACACGCACACGCACGCACGCACACGCACACACACACACACACACACACACACACACACACACACACACACACACACACACACACACACACACACACACACACACACACTAATATATATACTGCACGCCTTCGCAATTTAAAAATTATAACAGATGGCGAGTCTGTCGCAATTTCTCACGCGCGACTGTACATACGGTTTTAAATTTCTTTTTAAACTGCAACAAATTTCCTTTTCCGCCAAACTAATAATTTGTTTCTAAAAAATATACCCACGCGATAGACAGAGACAGTAGCTTTTTTTCATAGAAAATGGTAAGCGAGCAGCTCTATCTAAACTCACCCGTAGACCGTGCAGTGTACTTTAGGTTTTTTAATATTTTGTCAATATTTGTTACTCACCCGACTGTTACATAGTGAAATCTGTTACATACTGAAAGCAGTAACGATGAAGTTCCCAAGTGCTTAGTAATTGTGTGTGTGTGTGTATGTGTAACCCGGAGTGTGTGCGCAGATCGAGTACGACGACCGCGCGGCGGCGACGCCCATCAAGGCCGTGGCGGCGCCCGCGGCCGCGCCCAAGCAGCCGCAGCACGACGACGACGGCATCGACGTCGACATCGACGCCATATAGGCGCCACACCACACCACACCACACTACACTACACTCACTGCTGACCAGCATTTCTGTCTTGTACTCATTCAACTCTTATATTTCCAATTATTGATAATCCTATATCGCGGAGACTAGGCGAAACGTTGATAATATCGGGTTCAGTACAAAACAAGTGAAGAGCCAATTACGACGAAACATGATATTATATTGTAGTTATACATACTACTACGGTGTGACTTCAATAACATTAGCAAACGTTTTGTCTATGTAGCCGCGAATAAAGTATAATATTACGTGTACCGGTATAACAATTTTTAAATGTCTAAAATATCGTAGCTAAACTTGTCGTTGTCAGTCGATGTTCCCGATGTTCCCTCGAGCGGTTTAGCCATCGCCGACAGTGGCGCCCCGTTAGCGTTGCATTTCAATTTAAACCTTATGCCAAACATTGTATGGTACACAATGCATTATGATGTACCGCTATCGAGGCGTTTTGTCGACGACGACCACCCTTCCCCAGTAGGCCCCGTAGGGTATGTCCGTACCCGTAATTGTCCAATAAGTAAACATGCCACTCTAGTAGTGTTAATTCAAATTATTATCCTCTTGTTATACGGTGTACCCTCATGTAACGACGCCTGAAACTTGGGTACTATTTATAGGAAGCTATTTTGATCATATTTTCAACTCATATATTATGTTCCTACAGTATGTATGTATAGATTTTTTATTTATTTTTTAGGTATTTTCATCCTGTTTTTGGAATGTCCGTTTTTCGGTGATTTGTAAAGACCTCCAGCTATCATCTGGACAGCAATTGGTCACAAAGTGCGCGCGGGCGGAGGGCTGTGCTAGCGGCTAGATAACGATTATGCAATATGCGTTTTGTATGAAATATAAACTTGATTTCGTAAACTCTTGATATTTGCCCCGGGGTCGGCTAGCGAACCGATGCAGTGTGTGTCGGGCTCTGTCACTTGCATATTGGTGGAGCTTTTGAGACCATGACACGAGAAGGGATTGATAGTAGTGGACGGGTTGTTTGTGAAGTGTAATCGGAGATCTCCGCATTTGTATGAAATTGTACGAACATCAATGGGTTTGTATGCTTAGTGGCGAGCCCCGGTTATTTTCCATATATGTGTAACATTTAGTAGGCTAGTATAGTTGCGACGGCCCCACGGCGGGCGAGGCGAGGCGGCGGATGAGTTTCCTCTTAATTAGATACACTATTGTTATAATAGAATATTCTGAAATTGCCACCTGACAATTTTATTAGATTTGTTTTGTATTCAATACATTTTGGATTCTGAAAAATTGCATTTTTATTTCTTGTGAATCACTGTGCTGTCCAGTTTCTTATTTACATAATTTAATTGGGTGGGCACATACATGTATGTATATTTTATTATGGCATATCCTCACACCTACCCATGAGGGGAAGTAGGCAGTGTTATTATAATGTTATGGTATTCTCACCTATTGCTGACCCAAATATATAGATAAACTTAAACATACTCGCTGCCTACCCCGTTAGGGACTCTGCCTGATGATATAATGATGATGATTAATTTCTGCGACTGTTCCTCTTTCACACAAAAGCTACTCAACCGAATTGGATTAGTGTTGTAGGAAAAGTCCTTCACATAAACGGTTACGTAACCAGTTTCTTCGAATTTGTTCATCAAAAGATGTTTACCACCTTCATCCCGGAAAATTTCGTCCCCGTGCTTTCACATCAAAATCAAACTCGTTTTGAGAGGTCTTAAAATAAGTATTTAATATTGCACTATATTTACAGATCTCTAGAGGTTACTTAGAGATTAGGGAGTATTATGTACAATACAAGAGTAGGTAACTTTTATAGTAATAAATAGTGAGATCTTAATTCAAATTTCATAAGTACAAACTTTACAATAAATGCATTTTTGTGGCTTTTAACAACGGTCCCTTTACAAAAGGGTACGCCACCGTAGATTATACACGGGCGGAGTTTATTAAATAGTCAAAGTAGTCGACCATGTAAGTTATTAGGTACAAAAATCATTAACACTGGTTCAGCAGTTTAGGCGAAAAACTTCGCGGAAGAAATGAAATTACTAAAGCATTCATAATAAAAGTAAGGATGCATTTAAAAAAATCATACAACCCAAATGCTAAACTCCACGTTTTGAGTTGTCTGTTAAAAACAATCTCCTTATATACAAACTGTAGCCAACAAGGCTTATAAAGGCTCAGCCCAAAACATCACATGTCAACATTAGCACCAATTTAACTACAATCAAACTAGACATGACTAATTACACACAGAGTAAGTGATGGAGTAGGCAGAGAATAGAGCGCAAGTCGTCTATCTATCGCATTGATCTCAACGTCACTAATTATTCGGCAATAATGGAATGGAATCATTAAAATTGAACGTGATTTTATTGCCCTCCCATCGGGTCCAATTTTTATGCTAAACCATCCAGGTACCCGTGACCTGGTATTAGTACTAACTAGTAGTAACTAGTACTAACAAAAATCGTGAAAATGGGTAGGGTCGAGACTAACGAACGGCTTGATTTTTAAATATAAGAAAGATTCTAAAGAATAGTTGAGGTAATGGAACCTGCCAGTTCTTTAATAGCTGGCAATTATCAATCGAACTTAGCAGCGAAGGTAAGTTTAGGGCGGAGTAGGAGCAGGCTGGGCGGTGATGGGCGTGGCGACGCTGAAGGAGGTGATGAACACGTTGACGATGGTGATGAGGAAGATGCCCAGCACCGTCAGGTTATTGATCCTGTCCGCCTTGCAAATCTCCTTCTTGTCGTTCACGTCGTACTGGCTGTTCAGGATTAAGCCAACCCCTACCGCGATCTGTGACGGCAGATTGCAATTATTATTACAAGTTACAATCTTGCCTCAGTATGCGTGGTGGGTAGGTACAGATTTCCTCGTAGAGCTCCGGGAATTTTTGCTTCTTAACCGAACAATAGCGAGACAAAAGGCCAGCAGCCAGACAGTTAATAGGTACTAAGCTTATGATTGAGAGTGCTGCTGGTTTGCGAGCTGGGGAACTGAGTTAGACTGGTAAATTTTATTTAAATAGGTAATTTAGGGTTGTTTTACCACTTAGGTACTCTTGGGGTTGGCTTTTGCTAGGGGAGGAGAGAGAAAGGCTGCAAGTTGCTCGCACGTCGAGCGATAATAAAACTCGTATTGTGACAAATCACTGCAGTAAAGTTCAACGAGCTCAAACCCTACATATCCACTACTTGTACGATACTACTTGCCTACAAGTGCTAAAACGAGATTTCTGTTGTTTGAGAAGTCAAGCGTGGGAAGGCTTTGAGGGAATATCACTTTGAGGATTACTGAAGCATTGGAGGTACCTGGATGATAATGCTGAGCGAGATGAAGACGAGGCTTGCGTAGTAGTAGGGGTGCGCGGTGGAGGACTCCAGCACGTACCGCAGCTGGTTGGCGTTGGCAGACAGCAGCGCCAGGTCCATCATGCCCTGCGCCAAGTTCTTCTTCTGCTGGTAGGTGTTCACGTCGATCGACTGCAAACATTCACCAACATGTATTGCATTGTATTATTGTAATTTTATTTTAAGTTAAACCATCTCTGTACAAAACGCTGAATGTGCCTGTTATTGATGTGCTTATCAGAAATTGTAGTCCTGGCACACTGTAAAGCCTCAGTATGACTACTGTTGGCATATCTATATCTATACTAATATTATAAAAAGGAAGGATTTGTATTGTTGTGTGTGTGTATGTTTGAAATGAACATACTCAAAACCTATTGTGTCAATTTCAAAAACTCTTTCACCATTAGAAAGCTACATTCACCCTGAGTGACATAGGCTGTAATTTCTTTAATATAAAGCTAGCCGCTAGTCATACATAAATAAACACGTAACAACTTTTGTATCTCCAATAGAAACATTATTAACTCTATGCCTACATAGCTATTAGTCCTGTTGTTGAATAGAGCTTCTGGGAAAAGGTCCCGCTAGTTCGTCCATAGACCTAATAATGAGCTGACTGACTGACTGTGTGTAGACTAGCGGGAAGGACAGACAAATGTGGCACGGGGCTTTATAGTAAGTAGCGAAACTCATACATTCTCCCACCTTCGCACAAGGGTCCCTGAAGGGGTGGGCAGAGTGCGAGTGTGTAATACGCACACACCCACATATATAGACATATATATTTTACCTTTTTTTACCTTTACATAGATATATTTTAGGCGCTAACGTGACAGATGGCGAGTCCATCGCTGTTACTCAAGCACGACTATACATACGCCTTTGAATTTCTTCTCAGACGTATGCAGGTTTCCTCTCGATATTTTCCTTCACCGTAAAGCTCGTGGTGTGACTAATCACTGCACTTAAGTTCAGAAAAACCCATTGGTACAGTCGGGATTCGAACTTGCTAACCTAATACATTATTATAATTATAGCTACCCACCGTCGGGCCAAATGGCGATACTGGTCTGCTGTCGATTCCAAATCTAGGGCTCAAACCGTTCACGCCATCTGAAAGTGAATTATAAAATTATTATATGTTACCATCGCATGTAATTAGTTCAAGCGCTTAACACTAGCCTAGGATAAGCAGGAAGCTAAACATGATAGGTTTATGAACATAAGCCTAGAGAGAACTGACGCTCTACTCTCTCTGCCTACCCTGTAAGGAACTCTGTGTGATGATATCTACATGTGTATGTTGTACAGATGTATCGTTGACAATTAAGGTGTAATTTTTAGGTTAGGTGCCGTTAATTCTTTGTGAACTTCAACTCTTCAAGAAAAATGTATAACTGACGGAAAAAACGGATTACCGTAGTATCATGCGCGTTGCCACTCTGTGTTCAGAGAATAAAACAATCCTTCCCCCTCCTCAAGGAGCTCATTATTGGAAACCCTATTCATCGCGTAGGAACACAACACAATAAATTGTGTTATCTGGCTGACTTCTATGAGGTGGAGGCTCTGCCTGCAAATTCGTGCCTCGAAGTTTGCGAGTTAATTGCGTCTACACAGACTCGGTGGGGCGACGTTTTGGCATGTAGGTAGGTAGTGAGCAGTATGTAGGTACAGACGTTCAGTATTTGTTTGCCTATTTAAACTCGAGACTAACTAATCCAATTTGATAAAATATTTTTGCATTAGATACTCTCTTTATTGAGGAAAGCTATTGGCTATACACATATGCTACTATAAGGGAATGATATGTGTATAATGAAATTTAACGCGGGTGAAACCGCGGGCCACAGCTAGCAGTAGTAAATAACATGAATTACTGAAATGTCATGCAAAGTTATCATTCCCCATGCTATATAATACATTATTTGTTCGTCAGTAATGTTACTTTATTAATCCTATTAATCTTATAAATGTAATGGTAGTATCCTGGAAGGGGTAGGCAGAGGTGTATAGATAGTACACACACACCCATATTTTAGGTAATGGTAGTAAATAGTAATTAAAATAAAACCAAATTTTAATAAGGTTAGTTTTGATGCTTCATGCATATAAAAAATTATGTCTTGTAGTTCAGAGGTGACAAGAAGCAGTCATTTTATAAAATCGAATTGTATTTAAACTTTGTAATAAACAGTCCGGACCCTAAATGGCAGTGACTCAGCTCAACGTACGAGTATAGAATGCGCGTACCCTTGTGTCCTTTGGTTAATCGAACTAGCTACTTCAATGGTTCATTCCAATTCCTTGAGAACCTAATCTAATATGATAAACATTGCGTTCAAAATAAGCACCAAGAATACTATTTTGCCCATATAATAATAATAATAAATACCTGGGACAACCACACAAATTGACCTAGTCCCAAATTAAGCAAAGCTTGTGTTATGGTAACTAGACAACGATCTATTTACTTATATAGATAGATATATACATAAATACATAGGACATCCAAGACTAAGGTACAAATACTCGTGTTCATCACACAAATATCTGCCCTCAGCGGGATATAAGGAAGAATTGAGGACTGAAGTCTTAAAAGGACTGGTGTTGTACTCTGTCTAACCCGTGAGGGAATCGGCGTGATAGTATGTATGTATGTATGTGCACCAGTCACCGTAAGGATAGTCTGTCTCGTCACCACCGTGCCACGGCCATTTACCGTCTTCTGTGTTCTCATCGTCACCATGCGTCGAGTGGTGGTCTGCCAGCTCTGGCTCCACGTCTTCAGACTCTGGGTGTGGGTGCTCTGGAACAAAAACGTGTTCAATAAATACTTTGACGTCACTTAAGATGTTAGTAAAGAGTCGTGGTGGCCGAGTGGTTCGAGTAGCTGACCTACAACAAAAAGTCTGCAAGTCAGAATCCCGACTGTACTAATGAGTTTTTATGAACTTAGATACAGTAATTAGTCACACTGTAAGCTGCACAGCGTAGGATAATATCGTGAGGAAACTTGCATACGTTTGAGAAGAAATTCAAAGAAACATGTACCTATAGTCCAGCTTGAGTTTCTAACCGCGATGGACTCGCCATCTGTCACGTTGGCACTTAAATATATATCCGGCGAAAAAGCGTCTGTGGGTACTACCTACACTCCGCTCCCTACACCCCTTTGAGAACTGTTGTGGGAAACATGAGATGAAAAAAAATTTTGACGTCGGCTCGTGCGTCCACAATGTGACTCATTATGGAATCAAATGCAACCTCAAAATTATTCTGCTATGACGTATTTATGACAGTTGACGATTTAAGGATCTCCTGGGTCTCACAAGGATGCTGACTCACAGTGACCGAGTCAATTAATCCAAATATTATACCAACATTTACTTGTACCACTAAAACGCTTTGCCAATTCGGTATATTTAACGATTTTTATGGCTTCCGTGCAGGTCTGGGAAAACCGGTTATCTGGGTTAAGTCAGAAGAAATACTTTCTATAGCTTTGCTTTTGTCTGATTCACTTAGTAGTATAGTAACGTACATGCCAAGCAAACTCAGTACAAAGCAGATATAGAAGCACATAGTTCAACGTTCAAGCACACTATACATACGCCTTTGAATTTCTTCTCAAACGTCTGCAAGTTTCCTCTCAGTTCAATCAGCGTCCATACATACATATCATCACGCCAAGTCCCTAACGGGGTAGGTAGAGAGTATAGAGCGCCAGTTCTCTCTAGACTTACATACCTCTTTCGCTTCGTCCACATTCATCAGTCTCTTCATACATGCTCGTCGGTTTCGAGTACTCTTAACGCTCCCGTCCTTCAGAGTCCGATCTATTTGATCCAGGTAGTTGGAACGTGGTCTTCCTCTGCCTCTTTTTGCACACACTTTTGCTTTATATCTGTTTCGTCAATCTTTCTTCACTCATCCTTTCTATGTGTCCAAACCAACGTAACATACCTTTCTTCATCTTTACAATCACGCCCTCATTCACGCCAGTTGATTTGCGAATCTCTTCATTGCGGGTTCGATCTAATATCGTTACGCCGCACATTTTTCGAAGAGATCGCATCTCGACTGCATTCAAGCTATTTTCATACTTCCTCTGACATACCCAGGATTCGCTGCCATACAATAAGGTAGGTACCAATATCGCGTTGTGGACAGCAACTTGAGCATTCTTGCTCAGACTTTTACTGCCCATCAACGCCGACATGGCTCCATTCACCTTATTTCCGGCAGTTATCCTTCTTTCAATATCTTTTTCATACTTTCCATCTCGTGTGAACATGCTTCCAAGATATACAAATTCATTCAGTGTCCATAAGTTCAGAAAAATTTATTGGTGCAGTCGGAAATGAACTAGCTATCTTTGTGTTGCAGGCGACTTTTCAAAACACTCGGCTACCGAGGCTCTTATAAGTTACTAGCTGTCCCGATCAGCTTCGCCCAGGTGAGAAAGTAAAAAAAGGTGAGTTTCGTAAAATCCGTCAATCTCTACACCGCGTCAGGAATACTCCTACCAAATTTCAAGTCAATCGACCTTGTAGTTAGTGAGATTTCGTGATGAGTGAGTTCAAAAATGGGATCTCCTGTATATAGATTAGCCTTTACATTTCCAATCGCTGTCTTAAATTAAATGCAAAACGTTTAAGCGCGAAGATAAGGTAAACATACATAGCATATTTATGAAGCTATCTCTGCTGCCCGATAATTTAGGTGACAAGGCCTTGCTGGGCAGCGGGAGACATAGCCGAAGCATGTGAGCTTGAAGGTCGCTCGCATGCTAATTAATTACGTACTTAGTATGTTACTGGTAGCCTAGTCGTGTGTACTTCTGGGTTGTAAACGAGTAAGCCATTATATCATCTATTCATTATATAAAACATAGGAAATGTCTAATTCTAATACAACCAATGAAGACAAAGCGTTTATATTTGATCCAAAAAAGGCATTTATTTTAAGTTTCTTGATGAGTTGAGCACTCCTTTCTCTGTCTACTCTACCCCAAGAGTGTGTCGGTCTGTGATCGTAAGTACCTACATAGATATTTGCCTTATTAGTTTTAAGAAACATCATCATCGCAAAAATTGAGTGGAGTCGCTGTTGGTGCCTTTTGTAATACAGCCATGAGGTTGGCATTAGATTTAACAGCCATGATAATGCTTAAATGTAAAAAAAGATAAAATATCGTGCATTGGTCATATCAGGGAGTTGACATCACGAACCTCAAGGCTTTCAATCAACTTAGCATGGCATTCGCTAGCTCCGTGGCGAGTAGCTACAGTATCTGACCACGATATGTGACTACACTACGCCACATCCTGCAGCAATGATAAGGGTGACCAATGACCCAAATGATTGTAATATGTTATCGGGTCAGCTGTTATAAGTACAATGGCTGCAATCAATTCAGGTGATAACATTGTTAAATTTTTGCATATTGCGTTCTTCTTTGAATTGGCTTATCGACAGATCACGGCGCGGTCTGTTGCAGTACTGCTCGAGAACAGAGCTCAGCAATGCTCGCCCGACGTTGGGAGTGAGAGAAGGCACGGACTCCTGTGACAACTTAGTAACTCGCTCGGTGTATGGCGAAAGGATATCTAAAACTACACAAGGCTTCTTGTCATACCCTAACTGATAAGACGCATCAGAAATACAACACAACATACGATTAGGGCAACATATAAGGGTGCAGACTGGCGGTCCACTCTCTCCGCCTACCCCGAGAAGGACTAGGCGTGTGTTATTCAATCAAGGGCTTACACAGCGGATAGTTCCGTTCAAAATTGGAACTGACTGATTGGGGTAGTACCTCCACTCTTACAAGTAAAGCAGCTAAATGCCACTGCTTCTGGGCAGTGCTACACTGCTCTTACACTAAGTAAATTATTCCGAACTTGACAAGGGAGTACTGCGCTGACAGAAGCAAACCATATCATCGATTGTGCTGCTGCAGAAGAACTAAAGTAACTGACGTATTCGTAACAGAGGTATACGTGGATTGCCACATATACCTCGCACAGGTCAGGACAGCCGTTGGGGAAGTGTCTAGAATGGAGAACATGTACTGGACAACGCAGAATAGACGCCCACGAGATGGACCGATGACCTAGGGAGCTGTTGGATGCAGACAGCGGACAAATGCTCGTTGTGGGCCTCTCAGGGGGAGGCCTATGCCTAGCAATGGGAATCCATTGGCTGATGATGCAGTAACCGTTCATTTATCAGTCTGATAGACAGTATATCCTGTGTAGGTATGTCCTCACCTGGGTCGTGTTTAGGCTTCGTGTCGGCGCCGTCGAGCAGTCCATCGTCAATGCCAGGGTAGGGAACCGCGTCAGTAGGCGCGACGTCGTGACCTAGGTCATCCATCTCGGGGCCTACACACAACATCACACACACATATACTAATTAGTCAATAGTCAATATTTTGAATCCTACTCAATGTTGTGTGAGGATGTTTCACACAAAAACTAATGAATGGACGAAAATTGGATAAAGATAGAGATTTAATTCAAGAAAAAAACACCAAATTAAATAAATTTTATGCAGTTTAAGCCGCGGGGCACCTCAAGTATGCAATATTTGGACCATCTTCCGTTTATAGCAGACACGTATAATTATTCGCCATATCATATATTGTATTAGCCTTAGTTGGTATTAAAAGCACAAAGTACAAAATATTTGAGTGTGAAACGCTACATTCTCGGTACCTTAAGTTCACTCTCCGTACCTTAAGTACACGTTTCGTACTTTAAATACACTTTCAGTGTATTTTTTAAATACCAAAGTGCACACAGTTTTCTAATAACTCTGTTC